>JAHWFO010006931.1:7212338-7261470 GCA_023313115.1 Rhysida immarginata
TGTGAAAAATTTAATAAACGGAAACTGAAATAATTATTCAAAGAAATTGAAGCAAGAAGAAGGAAGCATAAACAATTTATGGTGAATATTATAAGATAATATTGAATATTAATTCTAAAAAAGTAATAAAATGGATAAAAGGAAACACAAATTTCATTTTTCTTTATTTAATATTTATTTTCATTCTAAACAAAATGAATTTGGGCTGATTTACAAAAAAGTATTTCTGGATGAAACATATGATATCAAAATTAATTAAAAGTCTTTCAGTATTAACGCACGGCATACTACCTTGGCATCTACTATTGCTTTGCCTACCGTCCTTTTTACATATACATCTTTTTATTGAGCAATATTTTTTAGACGATTTGCAAGAACACTTAAAGTATCCTTGCCCTCCGCAACTTTGTTTAACAGCTTCTCGCAATGTCAATTCCTTCGTAAAGTCAATTTCCTTTTCGTTTATAAAAGTTAAACCAGCCTTCTTGATATTCTCGATTCCGAACCAACCTTTTACAATTCCATGTTTGCATCCTATTTGATATAAACCATTTTTTTCAGTGGTCACAACACCTACGAAATTTTGTGGATCGACTGACTCCCTGTCAACCTTTGGAATTGCTAGGAGTCAACAATCTACTACCGCCAAAGCGGGCAATTTCTAAATCAATAATATTACAAGAAATTTATACAATTAATATTTATTTATACAATTACATTTTTTAATTTTTTTTATACAATTACATTTTTTTAATTTTATAAAAACTAAAATAATCATTGGAAAAAATTGTTGAAATTTATGACTAATAACTAAAGCATTTTTTTTGAAAATAATATATAAAATAAACTCGTATAAAAATTTTTAAATTTCAGTTAATTATAATATGGCAAATATTAAAACAGTTTTTGGTCATTGCGATAGCTAAAATTTTCCTGCACGGGATTTGATATCGTTACTGTATCGATCTGACATGCTGTAGACACTTCGCGAAGTGTCCAGACAGATACTAAAATTCTACCTAATTACAGTATGTGTCCAATGCAACTGGACACTTCGTGAAGTATCCAATTACGCATGTGTCTATGACATATACAAGGCCTAAGGCGTAAGCAGTAGTACAAGATGTTTATCTACATCCGATATTGTTGGTTAATGCGTAGATTATGGAAATTCATATGGAATAAATAACTCACTTTCATTAAATAAAATTGTTTTTGGAATAATCTGGAGCTTTTGGATATGGAAGTCATTGATTTAATGGTTCTTATCATTTTCCACGCATTTAGCATTACAACAATCTGAAATTTTTTCTGCCATTCTGATCACTCTCTGCCGCCAAGAAACTAGTTTTCTTTCCTTTCCTGACCTGCTCTTTCTGTCTATGAGGTTAGTTTCAGCAAAGGGTACAGCAAAAGTTTTACATTCATTGTAAGATAAAGTGATGATAAAGAAGCTTATGCAAAGCTTTCGGTCCCAGTTTCATTTTTTAAACGTAAATTTGACCACATAGGGCCGGCTGAGTGAGTAAATCTTGGAAGTGAGGATGTTCAGTGGCCAGCGAGATCTCCGGACCTGAATGCTTTTTGCCATGTTTGAGAAGAGCAATTGCAAGATTTCATTTTTGGGACCAAGAAGTGCCTCCTGGAAGAATGGAATCTCTTTAAACTTTTTCGTAGGTGTCACCTCCACTTTAGTAGCGCTTCTGAATCTGCAACGCTACTTCTCTTCTCATTTTTCAATTTTCATTGTTGTCATGATCACGAGTAATTAGCATTGTTTATTGCGTAATTTTAATGTATAGTCATAAGCCAAATTTCATTAAAATATTTTGCGTAATTCTTGAGAACTTTCTGATTTTGTTTTTGCTAATTTAATGCTTTATGTACACCAATGTATGAATGAAAAAGGAGACAGCTTAATAAACCATGACGAATTGGGTCGAGATTTTAACGATTGCCAATAAGAGTGTCATAAAATGCCAAAAATCAATTTTCACCTTTTAAGTAATCATATTTCTCCCCTACCTTCTCTCTTTCTCTTTTTTTTATTACTAATAATTATTGGGCGTGGAATATGGCGAAGATTTTTTTTATACCCGCATATTTTAATCTGGATCTATTTTCGGTGCAAAAATTGCCGTTTGAAATCGGTGGTGAGTTGCGTCCCAAGTTAATTTCATTAAGTAAAATGACGACCAAGAAGAGAAGTCGCCAAGAGCCCCCTCATGATGAAGTCATATTATATCTTTTAAAATATTAATCCATAATTCCATAGAGGTTTTGTTGGATACGAATAAACCGTTCTTATTTTTGGCAGCAAACTGAATGGGAGGAGAGTTTATCATTCTTTCTCAACTCCATCCCACTTTCCATTCTTTCTTATCCAGAAATGCTAAGCTGGAATAGCGTAACTGTAAATTAGTTTTTCCGCTTATAACAAAAGAGGAAAGTGGAAATGTACGGTTTTATTTTCCCGTTATTTATGTGTTTTGCCTCTTTTTATTTTTCACTCTTCATTTAAGCGCCATCGATCAGCTGCGACGATAACAATAGAATCCTATTGAAATAGAAAGCATTTTAATTTTGTATTTGCAGCACTTATTTAAAGCATTTCCCACTTTGTTTTTGTAATCTAATGTCAATAAACGGTCTCCGTGTTAAATGCAGATGCAAATGACAATAGTGAGGAATGTTGATAAAACATTTTGACTGACGCCTGCGAATTATATATAGAATCGAATTACATTTATTAAATTTTTTAATATGACATGTGAACATGTATTAAACAACCATTATTAATATTTTAGTAATATTTGATATACACATAAATGTTTAAAGATATTATGTTTCAATGTATGGATCATTTAAAACAAATACTCCAAATCTGTATCGATAAGTACAAGACCAGGATATTCCGACAAGCACAAGACGTTTAGTGTGCCGATGTTTTTGAAAAAATCTTTACATTTCGCATTCAGTCTTCATCGTCTGTATAAACTCTATGAGCCGTCGGAGTAGTGTGTGGATATTCTTCGTTATATTTAACGCCAGTAATTAATCAGTTTAGCATTACAATGGTTATCCAATTTAGGAAATGCGTACGATGAGTAAAATCAAACCTAAAATAAAGAAAATCATACATGGAAGGTATTCCAGACGAATATTTGATTGTCTTTCCTCAAACTCAATTTTACCAATATTTAAGAAAGTGACGGCATGCTTAACCTGACCGAAAGTAAAATTGATATTTTGGAGATGTTAAAGCGTATGCTCCAATGATTCAGGAGTTATTTACTTAGAACTCTAGCTACCTAGCAAACATTTCGAATTTCCCATAAAAGATATATCAAAGTGAAAAATAATCCCCATATCTCGTAGGGCTACTTTTTTAAACATAATTCAAACAAATATAAGATAATAACTGAATAAACATCTCCAAGATTTCGAAAGACAAATTGAAAAGGGAAGGAAAAAATTCCGCGACCTGAGTTCGAACCAGAGACCATGCCTATCGAACCCTGGTCGCGGAATTTTTCCTTCCCTTTTCAATTTGTCTTTCGAAACCTTGGAGGTGTTTCTTCAGTTATTATCTTATATTTGAGTTATTTTCATCAATTTATTTGTTGGTTAAAGGGTAAGGACTATTCCTGCTCTGCCGATTGAGTTGCTATGTGGCTTCAATGAAGTCCATTTGGATATCTTGTAACAGCAAAGCCGTTCATATCCGCGGTAGCTCAGTTGGTAAAAGCAGTGCCAGCGATAGGCATGGTCCTTGGTTCGAACCCAGGTCGCGGAATTTTTCCTTCCCTTTTCAGTTTGTCTTTCATAATTCAAACAGATGCTTTGACTCCAATCGTAATGCGTTATTACTTCTCTGTATACTGTAGTTTCTGTTGTAGCCAACGAAAGTGACTGGCCTGGCGCGAAAAAGTTATCTGGTCATAGTTAATCTGGGCAGCAATCCAACTTTCATTGTCTCCATCTTGAATTTTAACAGTCAGTGTTTTTTCGTATGTTGGAAACAGTGAAGGTTGGATTGTTGCTCAGACTACAATGGTCAGGAGACTTTTCCATACCAGGGGTACACCACCTAGAGAGAAAGCCTGCGCACGGCTTCATCAAACTTAGGCAGATTAACTGTTTACAACAAACGAAAAAATGCTGATTACAGGGCCTGTCTCTTTCGTTGGCTGCGATTTCTGTTAACAATGCTGTTGTTGCTTCTACCAAGCTTCCTTGAATCAGTTGAGAAAGTGATTATTAGTAAAGGGCCCTTAGTCTTCCGTTATTTGGCCATTTCATCTTCTAGTGATCGTTCCTAATATCTTCTTGTTGGAATTCTATCAAATTTTAACTGTATACACAGTTTTATGTACCCTGTTATTCCTCTAAATTTCATTAATCTAGGCTTTACAGAACCTGAATTATTAACTTGTTGATCTTGGTGGCGGTATTTTTGTTTCTGTTCATATCTCAGTTATCGTTCAAATTCGGAACCCATGTTCATAGGACTTTTTGTGTTTGCCTTGACCTCTATAATAACCCCTTAAATTGTTTTACAAACGATTTGAATCACCCTGTATAGGTATTACGTGTATTTCTTTTATACCGTATTCCTTTTGAAGAGAGACTATATTTTGTTTAAAGCCTATTTAAACTTTTCCTTTTATCTGTATAGTTAGTATCTTCTCTTCATGCTCTTCATTTTTGTTTATTTCACACCGTGTTGGAGACACCACAAGTAGCTTGACCTTGTGTCTTCTTCACAGATCATTGCTTTTTTTTTTTGGAATTAATAAATAAAATTTCAAAATTTACAAAAACAAATCATGAAACATTGCTGATATGTTAACACCGAAGAAATGACAGATTTTGTCAACGTATTTTAAAATCTCTAAATATCTCGGGTCAACAGGATTCCCTAGTTGGGTATGAAGTCCAAAATCTTTGCTATCTAGTCCTCAATAGATCACCCCTTTTCGATAACAGATCTCTATCGACAGCAAATCTCGAGTCCTTGCAGTCGTTCTCTTTATCATTGTTTCCATTTGTTTATATCTCCATCCTAGAAAATCCGAGAGAAAATTTAAGCTTCCTTTTGATGTTAAATATATCAATGATAGGGCATAGAATGTAATACACCACTTTTTAGGGCTTATGTAATTTTTTTTTTTTAAATATTCTTTTTTTGCAGTTTTCTGGGCCACATAAATATTATTTTCTTAATCAAGTAAATTTATACAATTCATAAATAATTCATAAAAAGTCTAAAATTAATTATAAATAAAGTTTATAAAAAATTTACAAATTAAGTATTGTATATCTGCAGATTTGACTCACATATTTAAAATATGTATATAATTTTTTATAGCGTTAACTGTATAATTTTTCGATTTTGAGGAAAATGGAAGTAATTAATAAATTATCTATAAAATTAAACTGTTCGTAATAATTTAAAGATAAGCCTTATTTATGTGTTTATATCCAGATTCAGTTTCTTTCAGATTTACATCAATGTGCATTGTTCAGATTTTTTTTAAATCGGTTATTCAGTACGTTTGGATATTTCGAATTTATAAGTCGCTATGATCCATAGGAATAAAATAATTCCAGTAAACGGAATAGTGATTGATGTATTTCATGGTCATTCTTTATAATAAGATGTTACCTTTGCTAAAATGTTATTGTAAACAAGTTGATAGGTAAAAATCGAATTCCTTTATTTTCTTCGCTCAGCAAATGAAAAATTCGTCATTTCGCCATTATAATCGATCTACCGTGAAAGAAAAGATTGTAGTTTTAATTCTTATCGGAATGACTTCTAATAAATAATAAATGAATTGACCTATGCATTGTCTTCTCCCATTCAGTGTCGTTAAAGTAGGTTGTGAAACGGGCTCGTCCAATTCGCTTTTCCTTAAGAGTTTACATTCATCTTTTTTATTTTTTTTATTTCATTGTATAGTGCCATAACCGTAACCCCTTCAAGTAATTTGCATTTCAAAAGAAAATATTTTGGATTACATCGGGGAAAAAAAAATTTTTTTTTTGAAGTGAAAACTCGAGACCGGTGCTTCATCCGGAACAGATTCCTAAAGAGAATATTGCACAAAATGAGCTGATTTTTTTTTTTTTTTTGAATAAATAATTTTGAAAAGAATAGAATAATTTAAAATGTACTCTTTGAACTCGTTGGTTGAGGGATTCCATTATTAAAATGATAATTTTTATTTTTTTTTTATTTAAATATTGTTGATGACTTTCGTTCTGTTGGTAATTAATGTGAAGCAATGTGGAAGAAAAATGTGGAACATTTATGTAATTTTATAAAGCTCATTGAACTTGAGAAGAAAATGTATTTTCAATGCCATAAATGTTTTCTAATGTTTTATATGATAATTAAAATATATGTTAATGTAATTTTAATACCATGAAAGTAATACGGAAAAAAATTGGTGCATGCGATGACTATAAATCGTTTGCCAAAATAGGCTAAAAAGGGTCAGGTGCCTTTTAATCGAGTTTAATTTCGTTAGGCTATTGAAATAATAATAATAATAATAATAAAAATAATAATAGTAATAAATTTTTATTCATATATAAGCTACTCTCTTTTCTTCTGTTGAATTTCTTAGAATCGCCGTGAGGGCGGCGCGTCTTGTCGTTGGAGTTTGTATCCGAAATTTAATCTTGATATTGACAAAAGTGAATCGGAATCAACTCGAATTTTGGCACAGGTCCTCAATATTAAATTTCATCAGAATCCACTTATCCAATCAAATGCATTGTCGCTGATTATTACGGAAGGAAGAACGATTAAGAACTAATTGCGCGCTTACGCATTCAAGCGAAATGCGCCAAAAATGTGAGAAATTTTTTTTTTTCTTTCCAAATATTTTCTATTTCCTATTGCATAAGTCCCACCTTCCTCTAGTTCTATGGAATAATAAAAGTTTAATATAATGATATTATTAGAGAGCGATTTCCCTTTAGAAAAACGAAGTGCATTGTTATTTTTTCGCCCGTTTTTTTTTTTCTTTTATTATTGTGAAAAACTATTTTAAAATTACTATCGCTTAAGTTTCATTATCTTTGATTTAAGGATAATCTTCTTTTAACATATATTACTTAATAATTTAGGTAAGTGTAAACTTGACGCCTTTGATTTATGTGGTATGTGCTTACCCGTTTATAATATAGTAGCGCTCATTTGTGTTTTCTGTTACGTAATAAGTAAATTGGGCGCTCATTAAAAAGGACATTATGATTATTGTCATTATTATTAAGCTATTTTCTATATACAATAACAGATAAGACTTGAAATGAATCAAAATTTAAAAAAAAAAAATGCCGCTCAAGCCGAATTCCTTTTGTGGTTGTGGGAGCGAGAGACCGCCAATACTTCGGCTCCTGTTGAGCCCAATTCCGGTTCTATTGATTCATCTGAGGAAATGACGTCACCGTGAGTTATTCACTTAATTACTCACGGGTGTCACCTGTTGTTTAGGTGTCCGAATGGGAAAAAAAATTCGTTATCTCTTAGCTCCACCAAGAGACGGAATTTTGTTGGTTTCTCGGAAAATGTTTTTTGAAACCCTAAACAGTTTAGTTGCATGTGCATCTGAGATTCCCCTTTCCACAGTCGCCAACTGTCACGGAAGTTAGATCCGCCGCAAACTCCCACGCCATTGTCAATAGGAGGTCCTGTATACATGAAATTGAATAGATTGAATAAAAATCCCTCGAAACTGCAACCGTTTTCATGCAGCTTTATTATTTCCTTTTTATCTCATATAAACCGCTTTGTAAGTTTTTGATAATGATAACAAAAAAGCGCGCTCCATATAACAGGACAGGAATATTAAATTTAACGTAAACTTTCCATGTAGATACCTTGCAATGGAATTTTTCTAGTCTACTGGCTTTTTTTTAACCAACAAGGAAGATATATTTTTTCATATTAAACATGCTTTCATTGATGCGAAAATAGAACAAGGTATTTTTATTATTCGTTTATTTTTATTTAAATAATCGACTTCTTTTATTGTATAGTTCCTCGTTTCTATATAAATGTACAATTAAGTAAAGAGTAATTATATAATTTTATTATATAAATATACTATTACATTTCTCTGAATGATTATATTGACTATTAATGAATCATCCTATTTTCAGTTTCTTCTGATTAACCCATCTGCAATCGTTTACAGGATTTAGATGGTTAGTGTGTAAGATAAATGTTTGCAGGTATTTCTCAAGGAAATAATTCACCTAATCTACCTAACAATAATTTTGAATCAGTACAACCTTATTGATAAAAAAGAATTGAATGCAATTAAATAAATTAAGACCAGAATAAACTTTGTGCTAGAATTTGGATTAGTAACTTTAAAAGAGGTAAAAGAAAAATTAAATATAAATATATAGGTCTTTCCCAAATTAAATATGAAAGGGTGAGAATGATATAATCCAAAGCCACCAATAGGAAATTTCAGAAGAGCATGTTGAAAGTTTAAAACAATCCAAAAAAGCTGTAAAATGATTTTGCATTGCCAGGCCAATGTACAGTTCTGCCATGTGTTGAGTAAATTTTACAATATTTCACAAGTAACTAGTCTTCATATGTCAAAAAATAATTCAACCAAAAACCCAATCGAGAATGAGCAAGCTATCATTATCAAAGCGTTGATGAGGAATTTAAGTGTGAAACCATGAATGGGTAAACGTGTTCGATAGCAGGTGTAGGTGAGTGGATTAGTTTTGTATGAGCATGTTAAGAGTAAGTGAATGTGTAAGAATAAGCACAAGTTTGTAAAAGTGTGACTAGTGTGTAGATAGTGAGGGCATAGCCCCGTAATGCTAGATGAAGATAATTCGCGACGTACAAAATTGAAGGGCTTTGTATAGCATTAAGGTGATTTAAGTGTGAGAATAAAGCATGAAACCATCAAAAATTTCTAGGATTCGTTAGTGTAAATAGCGAAACCAATTTCTAAAGTTTTTGCCAATGAGATATGTCCTGTTTGATACCATTGCAGCAATTTGGCTCTCATTTTTTGAGTTGATAAATTGTACCTCACCGCACAAATTGTATTTACATTGTTATATTTAAACAGGTTTATTGGTTGAATGAATGAATACTGCAGTTCATATCATCCGGTTGACGTTATGCCTCCGTAGTAATTGGTCTAATTTTGAATTTTTTTTTCTCCTCAAATTTATGGTTATTTTTGGTCAATTATATGCACTTATATACGATTCATCCGTATCGGCTGTCGTATATTGAATATCGATTATCGGGAGTTATGATTTTTCGATAGTATCGTCGGAATATTAATCACTGGTCAGTATAAAAATTTGATTTTATATTACTGTTAAACAGTCTTGGTTCCATTTTGTTATGACAGCATTTTCGAGTATAATACATTTCGAAAATTGGTTTTTGGCTCGGAAATTAATTGCTCGCACAGAAAGTTGGATGCGATATCCGTCATCAACGATGAAAGGCACATTCGTTTCAAATGTCACAACTGTTTCCCATCTTTAAAAAAATGCTGACAAGCAGAAATATAGGATTCAGTATCGAGCTTGT
Source organism: Rhysida immarginata (assembly GCA_023313115.1). NCBI lineage: Eukaryota > Metazoa > Arthropoda > Chilopoda > Scolopendromorpha > Scolopendridae > Rhysida > Rhysida immarginata. The sequence goes on from JAHWFO010006931.1 coordinate 7,221,931, forward strand.
TAAGCTCCTTGATTTTCAATTTCAAGCTTTTCATGTTCGTCAATTTGTTAAAATTGTGGCGTTGGACTATCTCTTCTCTTCAGAAAATTTTCACAGATTTTTTCACAAAGAGAAAGCCACTAAACCAAACGACACTGAAATCTTACCAAGACACTCACTTAAAAATTAAAATAAATATTAAGAAAAAGAAACCAAATAAAAATTATTCTTAAAATAAAAAGGATAAAAACATTTATAAAACAAATATAAAACAAAATAAAAAAAAACAACACAATTATTCATAAATGTATCCAATATTTCAGTTGATTAAAGTTATTATTGTTGCCTGGGCTACCAGCAGTCCTTTAACAGTTCATTTTTTACAGTAATATTTCGTGACAAATTATCATTTGATATCCAGCCCAAATCATCAACAATAGTTAGAAAGTAATAAATAATCAAATAGAATATACAAAATTATTTATATTTTCTTATTCATCGTTGATATTTTATATGAAATGAATGAGGATGTAATTTATACGGAGAGAACATAAATAATAAGATGAAAATAGAATGGACGATTAGAATTATAAATTTGCTGGGCATTGTAATACAAATAACCATCTTCATTTGAAAAAAAAATCATAAGAGAGAAAAATAAACAAAAACTAGTTATAAAAGAAACATAAGCCTAGCTAAACCTTCAATAAATTTACCGAAAAATAGCAATTAATTTAAGTAAAATTGCATATGTAAAGAAATACCAGCTATTCGAAATAAACAAGAACATCGTCAACAGCCCTATTTCTCTTTTGCTATTACTACAGTCCCTGGAAAAAAGTTTTCATATTTCAGTGAACAACCTTTTGTCATTCTACAAAATGTTTATGTCTACATTGATTTAAAAATCCTATATAAATTTTTTGTTCTGTTATCTATTAACGAAGAGACTTTTTTGCTTCCAAATTGTCATTTATTTGTTCTACAACCTTATTACTATAAAAATTACCTGAAAAAAAGTTTTCGTATACTGCAAGGTTGGAAAAAAGTTTCTGTAAACTTTTTGTTTAACGCCTTTCTCTCCAAGTAAAATGTGTGTAGTCCAAAATGATAGAATATTTAGATAAACAATATTAATTTGCATATTTTAGTAGTATAAAAAGAGTCATTGCGAGTTATGGTACAAATAAATCATGGCGTCCAAAGCAAATCTGTTAAGACGCTTTTAAACAAAAGATTATTGAACTGATACAAGGAGGAATGAAGCAAACAGATGTTTCTCAGCTACTCAGCTGCACTTTATGTGCCATTAACTACTCAGCTGTCCTTTATGTACCACCTTGAATGTGGAGGAAGTTTTATGAAAGAGGAACTGTAGAAACCCAACCTCGATGTGCACTCCTCGAACAACAACAAAGAGGGATGTTACGATCAATTTGCAAAAAAATGAGAATATTGAACGGTCAAAGCAAATGAATATTGAACGATCAAAGTCAGGGGCCAACGTTTATGACTGTACAGGCTTCATGAGATAGGTTACAATTATAACAAAACTAAAACTAAACCATTCCTTACAAAAAAAAGCATATGCGAGAAAGAGTTCAAAGGGCTAAACAGCTTTTCCAAAGGGCTGAAGATGCATGGAATCGTGTAATCTTCAATGACGAGTGTCGTATCTGCACCGGACGGGGGATGATGCTGGACAATTTGTCTGGGGGCTTTCCTCTGAAAAGTTTGATGCTACATGTTTACAGTTCAAAACCAAATTTCCTCAGAGTTTGATGATTTGGGATTGCATGTCATATAAAGAGTCAAGCAAGTTATGTATTCTGAAGACCACAATGAATGCTGTACTGTTCCGTTTCCTTGCCCACAGTCGAAGATCAGTTTGAAGACGCTGAAATCGTCTTTCAACATGACAATGCTTCCTGTCACGTTTTTGGGAAAAAAGGATATTGAAATGTTGAAATGGCTTGCAAACTTACCGGATCTTAATTCGATCGAGAATGTATGGCATCACTTGAAAAAACTAGTCACTGAAAAAAAAACAACAACCAACAAGGAAGAACTTAAAGCCGCCACCATCCACAGTTGGACTGAAATTGAATGATTCTATGCCACGACGACCTACTGCAGTTATTAAAGCTAAAAGAAGAGCAACAAAATATTAGTAAGGAATTTATTTTTCCGTATTTAGTATACGAAAAATTTTTTCCAGGTACCTTTGGCAGTAACAATGTTGTGGGACAAATAATTGATACATTTGAAGACAAAAAAGGTTTTTCGTTAATAATCAATAAAACAACAAATGTATGTTAGATTTTGAAATCAATGCAAAAATTCGTTATTTGTGACAAAATTAAACGTTTTGTAGAATGATAAAGGATTGTTCACTAAAATACGAAAATTTTTCCAGGGATTGTACAATATAGTTTTCCAGTTCACTGTTTTGTTTTCCATTTAATTTCGCATTCAGTAAACATGTGAAGGTGGAGCCCGTTAGGTTTAATTAATTGTGAACATCAATTCATTATTTGAAACGTTGTGTGATTACGTCTGAATGCATAATAAATACAGAATTTAAGTATTTCTTTTTACACAACTAGATGCGCAGAAACATGCATCAAATGATGAGAGCTTAACGTTTTCAAGATTTTTATAGTAATAACCAGCAAAAATATTCCTACTAATATTTTAAATTTTTGCTATAAACATGTACATTTCTCAATATATGTAAAAAAAAATCAACCAACAACAACAAAAATAAAACCAAACAACAAACAAAATTAGCTTCTTAATGTACATTAACTTCACCCTAATTAAAATTATACAATAGTTTTTCACGTAAAAAAGTGAATTCAACTCGTAATCAAGTTTTTGGTAGTTTTTCTTGCAAAAAAGTACTTCTATTTGGTCTGTAGTTCATTTTTATGGACGATAATGCTCTTCCACATAGGAATACTGTCATGAAATTCTCCAAGTGGAGATGTTCAGAGCTGCATCTCTATAAAACAGGGCTGCCCAACGTCTTCACGACAATGGGCTACTTTTTTTTTTCACTCGTACGATGTTGCGATTTATCTGGATCATTTTGTCCTACGGTTAAACACTCTGGATATCGACCTTTCGATAACAAAAAACAAAAACAACTTCTTAATGTACATTAACTTCACCCTAATTAAGTTGTTGCTGCAATAAAACAGGACATTTAAAGATGAATAGTTTTGGATACTTCAATTTCTCCAGAATTCTTTTATAACTGAGAAGCATTTATGAAAATATACAATATTCCTTTTTTTGGCAAATTCACTCATGTTGATTTCGAAATGAGAGAAAGAGCGGACATAGTGCTTAGCAGACCTGCCATCTTTGGATAGGAATCATAAACGAAATTTAGAAATTAAAAAAAACAAACTCCATTTATCGAAATGTAAAGTAACTACAGAAATTTAAAAATATTCACAAATCCTTTTATTTACAAAATTTATAGTAATACTCAAACATTTTAGTAATTCTTGTATTACACATAAATAAGTATCAACCGCAATGGCTTGCGACTCCGGACAAATTTGCAATTGATTGTTAAAGATAATGGAAAAATAATAGTTTGGGTTATACTTTTGAAAACATAAAATTTAGAGCCTAAAGTGTCATTAAGGGGTTTATTTAAATTGTACTTGATATTCCTCATACAAAACTATATCAACCGAGAAACGAGTAGCATGTTCATTAGCCCATGTGAACTAATAAGCTTATTGATTGTAAAAATTTGATATCTCCTCAGAATTTTTAAAATGCTGAATTATTTTTTTGAATAGATATCTGTACAAAATGAACGTATATCAAAACATAGCATATTCTTAAAATGGTTTTCTATAAATTCTGCAGCTTTTGAACGGTTTGTCTCTTTTTCGACTGAGTTCTGTATTCATTAACCTGACAATTTCTTGGCATGCAAGCTTTTTAAATAGACCCTTAATGAAATTATGGGTGTTAAAAAGGTATTATAAATATAAAAATAATCTAATACATTTATTTATGTGTAAGTATGCGATATTTACCTGACCTCTTTATCAAGACAAGCAATGACTTTAGGGGTACTCTTGTTTAGCATATTGATTTAGAGATCAGACAGTATAGTGTCAAAACTCGTTTTATTAAATTAACTTTACAGATTCTGGTACGATAAACTGAGGCGAAGGATTATTATTTGTATCGTATCTGGTGTTACTTTCACCTGAAGGTGTTACCTAATGCGTTACCTAATCGGTGAGGTCCCCCGCCGAGCTCCTTTTGACAACGAATGAAGGGAGGAAAGGTATTGGAAGTAGGAAGAAAAGAAAGAAGGAAGGAAGGAAGAAGGAAAAGGTGATTGGAAGAAGGGATGAAGTGGGAAATAGGGTGAAGGCCTTGTGATGTCTGGAAAGGAAACCCCCTTATGCAACGATTACGTTCTCGTTGGGGGGATGGAATGGGACGACCATGACACAGAATGGGCAGCGTCCTAGAAAATGTAGATCCAGGTCAAAGTGCTCGTTTCTCTTTCCACCAATTTGCCCAGGGAAGGTCTCGGGGGGATGGACTATAAAGAGATATTGACAGAAGAAAAGAAAGAAACAAAGAATTTCCTGTAATCAGCGCTTTATGGAGTGCACCGAACGCTCTGTATCTTCTCTGAAGGGAAGGTGCAATCGAAATTAGGAAGAGAGCATGGACTTATTTTAATAGCTTGTTTGTTTGTGCTTTTTTTGTAATTGTACTTATAAGCATTCAGTTTTCTTAATTGAAGATGCTTGTGTGTGTGTTGTAGTATTCCCCTCTTCTTTTATTTGACAGATTTATTCTTCACTTTAGCGAAAGTGTCTCCTCCATGGCCACCTGTGACTACTACTACTCCTCCTCATTCAAGGTCTCATCTCTTTCTCTCTCTTCTAACCCTCTCTTACCCTGTTATTCAGTGTAAATAAACATTAAATGAGAATCAGGGCAAGGACTTCGTGAGTTTTTATTTGAAATTTAAAAAAAATAAAATAAACGGGGAGGCTGAGCACCGTCAAGTTCAAAGGAATAAAGAGTTGAAAATGGAGGAGGAGGGAAAATCCGTGCTGACGATTAAACCATAACGAATAAAAAATATAAGGGAGGTGGGGAAAAATTAATAATAAAAAGAAATCTTAAATTACCTGCTTATTTAATACTCAGTAATCGTCATCCTGAAAATTTTACTCGAAGCGATTTCAGAGGAAGCAAATCGTTAGTTATTTTTTTTTTCCAGTTTCAAGTATTATGTTGAAATGTAGAGTGTAGGAAATAGCTTTTTTTTTCATAATGCAACTTTTCAATTTCTGAACTCAATTGCCATTTATCCGATCTTTCGATTACCAAACGCAATTTGTAAATCACGAGTTCCGTTTACTGGAGAAAGCTGTTTCGAAATTTCTCACTTGTACAATATATTAAAACTTTCTAACTTTTAATATTCTGTTTTATATATAAACTGTATCTAAGTTTAAAAAAAAACATTAAACATTATAAACTTTGTGAACTCGTTGAAAAGGAAGACTGGTTCGCGCGACTTTAAGATTGTGTTATTTGTATTAATGAATATGAAACATAATCACATGCATACATATTTTCAAAAAAAAAAGAAGTTCGCATTCACATTGAAATATAGGTACAGTCGTGTAAAAAAATTAGAAATACTCCCAATGCGGCTTTTTTGTTCATGTTTAGTCACTATTGTTTACAAAACATCAAGATTTATTAACAAAAAGGTAACAAAATAATTTTAAGCAAGAAAGTCGAATAAATAATAAGCCCGATTTAAATCCCATAGAAATTTATGGGGTGATCTTGTGAGAGCAGTTTTGCAAATGGCAAACAACATAATTCAGTTATCGAATACGTGGAGCAATTTTTGAACCGTGGGAAGATATTTCCAATGGAAGACTGTACAAACTAGCAGAATCTTTCACCTTATTTTAAAGAATGGGAAGAAATAGACTACTAAAAACCTTTCTGAAACATCTATGTATTCAATGTTTCTAATTTTTCTTTACACTTACGTTTTCAGAAAAGGTCTGAAAGATATATTCATGGTGTAAGAATAAATTATATCCATAGTTATATCTCCATTCTTAAAAGTTATTTTGTTGTATTTTTGTTAATAATTCTTGATGTTTTGTAAATAACTCTGAGCAACATGAACAAAACAGCCATTTTGGTAGGGTTGCTAATTTTTTTTTTATACATTTGTATACAATTTGTTGTTGTTTTTTTTTAAATAATTTTTTTTTATTTTGCTTCTTTCTTCGAGTTTTAATATGTGAACGTTTGGATGTAAAATAATAAATAATTTTAAATTTTTTTGAAGTTACACGTTTTAAGGAATGTTAATTATTTTTTGTTCCTGTATGATAACTGCTATTTCATAATGGCATAGATTATCATTTACCTAAAAATTTTGCTGACTAAGACGAGTATAGTTGAAGGCGGATTCGTGAAGGTGTTTTACACTGTATGGTTATAACAGTAAATTTCTAAAGGGCATTCATTTCCCAATTTTTTTATAATTTTTTTATAAATCCATATTAATTTTAATTCATGGATTGCTTCTTCTGGTTTTGAACGAAAAATGCAAATTTGCCATTTTATCATTGAAAATACAGTTTGAAGATCCATTATCATTTGAAGTATTTTTATTCCTGGATAGCAATTAAGAATAGTGTTACAAAGAGTGATCTGTTTTTTTGAATAATTAATGACATAAATAAGCAGACATACGTAATGTGCAGCTCTTATATTAAGATTCTACTCTGGCCTATAAAAGATGAACTGGTATCCAATTAAATTTCCAAATTTCAATTGTTAGACATTGTTAATTTTCATTTTGCAAGCATATCTAACAATTGAAATCGAAAGTTTAATAGGACACGTTCATTTTTCGTTGGACAGAGTATAGATAAATTTATTTTAAATAAATCCTGCACAGTTTTGTTGTCATATTTTTAGTGTCCATTTGACTTTCTTTTTGTAAGAATGGTTTATTTGTTGATTTTTATAATTCTTAATGCTCAATTCTTAAGATTTTCAGAATATGGAGCTATAGTGTGTACTCTTTAAAAAGGAAAGGGTCTTCTAATCTTTAGGAATCCGTTAAAATTAAATTCTCACTACAGATAAATTCCACGGAGCTGTCTAAATGTTAATGAAATTGCTTAAACGACGTCGAAATATTGAGCATTTGGGAGTCAGGAAGGAATAAATAAGCAATGCAAGAAGGAAATGGGGAAGAAGAAAAAAAAAACGAAGATGTGTTGCCCTTTGATTCTTAGTTCCTGGTGTGTCGAATGAAAGTGCAATTAACGTTTGCAAAGGACCGTGAATGAGACCTCTGCTCTCTTTTAATTGTTCTTCTCCTTCTTCCTTCTATCGTCTTCTGGTTATTATTATTATTATCATTATTCCACCATATAGTATAATCATTAAGTGAGCAAGGGGTTATATTACAAAGTTCAAAGAAAAGAACAAAAACACACCTGACCTCGGGTTAATTGGCAGAAGATCGATTGGTTCTCCCTACTTGATTGTGATAATCTATCATCATCATCGTCTATCGTTTTTGAAAAATTGACAGAGGAAATGTCAGATACTTTAGTGTCAGATAAATCAACTGTTGTTATTTATTTTTTGTGATTAAGCTTTTAATTACTCTTCAATACTAATTATTATGTTATGACATGGAGTCCTGGCTCGTTAAGGTGTTAGGTTTTATACAGAAATAAATGAATATACTGAAGAACTTCAGAAAAATTAATATCATTTCCTATTTAAACACAACGCATTAAAATTCCTCAAAAATTTTTCTAAAACAAAATTGGTTTGTTTTCAACAAAGCAGTTTCTATTTAACAAAGCAGTTTAACATTTATAATTGCTTTATTAAAAGTTAAGTTTTACGTATTTGAAATGAAAGTGAGCTTAAATAAATTACTTCCTCTAATTTAATGAGGTAAAACTTTAAAAATAATAATATAATAAATAACTGAAAAATAATGATGAAAGTAACTTTTTTACAGTATTAAAGTTTGGAGTCCTGTTATTCTGGTCTCAGATGTCCAATTTTGATGTGGCGATTTCACTGAAAACGTTTTATTATTTTCCATTATTTTCCATTATTTTCCAACAACTATTTGAAAAAATTGAATTTCAAATCAATTCAAAATTCAGGAAAAGTATTTTTGTGTAATCATCAGTGAAATCGCCACATCAAAATTGGACATCATCTGAGACCAGAAGAACATCAGGACTCCAAAATTTAACTACTGTGAAAAGTGACTTTCATCATTATTATTCAATTATTTATTATTATTTTTTAAAGTTTTTTACCTTATTAAATTATAAAATGTAATTTATTTAAGCTCTTTTTTTTTCATTCCAAGAATAATTTACTAAAATACTTCCATAAGTGAAATTAACATATTTCTTAATTTATAAATAAGAAGTAAAAAAAAACAACAACATACAAGTATTCCAAGCATATTTTTTAATATAAAATTTAATGACCATCGATCTCCATGAACATGCATTCCAGTGAATTTTTAACATAGTAAAAAGTGAAAACTGGCTTAGGTTACCGACCTCTGATTTAGTTATGCATACTTTCTGAAATTTAATTGCAATTTATAACAAATATAAATAATCATGATTTATATAGGCATTAAATTTTTTTAATCAATCTCCTATCATACTTGTTGATTATCTGTTCAGTGTAAATTTATTTCGAATATTTTATTAAGAATATGTATATGTAATGTACCGAATTAAATTGATTAAATCAATATATTTTTAATGAAGAAAAGCGAAATATTTAAATTCCACATTAATATGTTTCCCAATAGTCAGATGGCTTATGAAAATTGAAAGAAATGCAAATAAGATTTATCGGTTTAAAGATTTTCGCCCTTTGAATACCGCCACGTAATTTCACTCGGGGAATGTGGTTTTACTGATTAGAAAAAAAATACATAATCTTCGCTTTTTTTTTTTTTTAAATTTTAAAATTCCATCTCTTATTTTTTAACTCATAACGTCATGATGCAACCGATAGCTGCCTTCGTCATCTCTGATTAATTGAAAAGATAGGTGACGCAAAGGAAAGTGTAAAGGTGGTGGTGAGTTGTTTGAGATAATAGCTGCTCTTGACTTTTTTCAACCAAGGCAAAAAAAAAAAAAAATTATTAACCTAACCACCTGAACTATGTTCTATAACAAAAACTAGTTTGTTTGTAGCTATTTCGGTTTTTCGTTTCGTATTATTATTATTATTAAAGCGCTGCCGGATTCGAGAATCTTTTCTCCTGCAAAGCAGCGAGTCCATAGATCTTCTGGGAAAACTCACTTTATAGTTCAAGGATATCGAACCTTGTTGATCTTCAACATAGACCTACTTCGACGCCTGATCTTAATAGTTTTGCTTCGAGGATAAGAGACAAGTAAGTGAAAGGGGAGGAGACAGTCGAGAGAAGGAAAAAAAATTAATGTAGCAATCATTTTCTCCTTCACGAATAAATTAACTCAAAAGTGAACGTAGTAGCAGAAAAGGGGAGTGACTTGTATTTTCTTTTTAAAAAAAGTAAGAAGAAAAAGAAGTTTTTTTTTTTCCAAAACAAGAGGAGGCAATCCCCTCCCCAGCGGTTTTGTGTGGCGTCGGAGGTTTTAATAGAGAGTGCAAGTGTTGGCTGACCACTAGTCGTTGAAGGAACCAGCTCGTCGTTGCACCTTCCTCCAACGCGAGGAGGAAATAAGCTTGAAAATCGGGTTTTCTTTTCGGAAGTCAAAGCCTCCAGCCAAACCAGCTTCTTCTATTTATTCTCCTTTTTCATTCGTGATTGCCAAGAGAGAGAGACAAGAACCATGCCGAACAGCGCCGAGCCCGATGCCGAAGCGAATGCCGTCGTCTCGCCCCCTAAATCGTTGCTCCTATATCTCGTCAGGTAACAGATTACATTATTATTATTATTATTATTATTATTATTATTATTATTATTATTATTATTATATACACGGAAAATATATATGTAGTAGTATATCGAAAATTTAGAATTATCGTCTTGTATTATCTCCTTAATAATAAATAATTATAACAAGGTTTTCTTAGCAATACGGATCTATTGTCATACTAGCAAATGGATCTGTTTCGACCCAGCATGAAATCGGTTTTAGGCAATATCTGGCAATTGATATTTTAGACTATTTTTTTATTCTTACTTTCCCATTATCCCCCCCCCCCCCCGGGGGGGGGTTAGGATTTTTTGGGGATTTTACCATGGTTTTTTCAACTTTATCGGAAACAGAGGATCAACTAGTCTAAACATTTTTTTTTTCTCCTCTTGATAAATTTACTATATATAGAAACATAACATCAAAGTAATATTTATATTAAAAAATCTTTTTGATAAACAGGCTAAGTTCTAAATATCACTAAATAAAAATTCCTCAACTATTAAGAAGATTTTAAGTCTCTTGATTAATTTATAAATAATTTTCTAAGTAGTAAGTTTATATTTGATAGTAAACCTCCACAACAGTAAATAGTAGAAAACTGTAATTAAATAATAGCCCTAATAACCAGATATAACTAAAAATTAATATTTTACAGAAGTTTAATACGAAAAATACTTATATTATAGTTTTTATTAAACGAAAAATTCAACGCTGTTTCGTTTTACTATGTCAGGGTCACCTGTTATTTTAAGTAAATAAAAAATAAAATTAGTGCCTTAAACTAGCAAATTAAACTTTTTTCAAATAACATAAATCTCGTAGTTTACATTTTCCTATTTTTGAATTTATAAAAAGCCTTGGGAATTTTTTTTAAACTAAGAATTGAAGTCTTTGGAATATTTATGCCGACTTATTTGGTAGAAGTAAGCTTACGTCACCAAACTTTTTTTAAAAAAAATTATAGCTTTTTCTAAAGTATTATCCCTCCTTAATATTAAAAAAATTATCTAAGTATTAATATGAGTAACTAAATTTCCAGACATATTTACTAACTTTTTTAATTATAAAAATGTCTTTTTCCAAAAAAAAAAACAACCAATAAAACAAAAACAACTTCTATTCGTTTTTTGTTTTTTTTTTGGGAGGACGGAGGGCTTAATTTTAATTCTTATTTTTAAGGTCGGTGAAATAGTAGAACGAAAAATTATATATAAAAAGAACGACGTATATATAACTTAACAAACAAAAATATACGGAATACTTATTTTTTTAATTTATAAAAAAAAAGAAAAGAAAATCGAAACATTGCAAATGAGTTTCAGAGCGATGAGCATTTTATTCTTCTTCTTTCATTGATTATTCATTAATTTTTTTAAATTCGTTATCTCTAAGTAAAATTTTCTTTTCTTCTCTTGTGGAATCTCATCTCGATAACCGATAAGAAGTCGTCCAACTTTTAATGTTTGGGGGAAAAAATCGATTGCGTCACTGGGTTATCGAAATTAATTAAAAAAACTCATCGATAAGGAAATGAAAACTCCTCCCCTTCAATCAACCAATCAGATTTCAGTGATTGTTTATCTTTATGGGAATTTAGGTGAAGAGTTCAAAAAAGTTACGGCAAAAATAAAGTTGGATTCATTTTAGGAATTATATTAAAAGCGATTTTCAGGATTATTATTATTATTATTATTATTATTATTATTATTATTATTATTATTATTATTATAGTTGTATTGGACTTTCAAGAATGTTTAATCTTGAGTTTGCATTTTTTAGTTTTCTTAGACTTTCATGGTAGTAAACAATATTTTTTAATAATATTTTACCTTCTTTGACTTAAATTGAAAAATTTGTAATGCTCTGTGTATCCTTTATCACAATGTAATCTTAAAAATCATAAAAAAATCATTTATTATCACCGTACATCAAAAATTCGTAGGAAAAAAAAAACACCGTACAAAGCATTATTTAATATCTCTTACCTCACAGGCTTGTTAAATTCAATCAAATATCAAATAATTTTTTCCATTTAAATTAAAATAATAATTTTATAAAAACTCCAGGGAAGCAAATTATTATTCTGCTATTATCAGTTTTCATAGTTGAAGGGAAAAGAGAGTGAGAGAGAGAGAGAGAGAGAGAGAGAGAGAGAGAAGTAAATTAGATTTAATGTCGATTTTATGGTTTTCATTAATTTTGTAAAACGTCATTAACATATGCCTGATCTGGATTTAATGTCTGATAATAATATTTAGATAATAAACTCAAATATACCATCGACATAAATCGCACTTAAAGGTGGCGAGAGCAGACGCCCCACTTCATTGTATGGAATGGGGACTAAGTTATTTTGGCCTGCATCCGGGAAGAAGAGAGAGAGAGAGACAGAAAGAGATAAACAGCGTAATAATAATAAATAACTAAAATAAAATTGAAAAACCTGTAGAAGAAGCTAAGAGCCGGATTGCTTATCTGAAATCGTGACCTCTTTCCTCGTCTACGGCAGTTTATTAATAGTAATAGTCCCCCTTCATGATGTGGGAAAAAAAATATCCAGTGATCGTCTGTTAAGCCTGTTAATTCAAAACCTTCTCTCGTTGCTACTGAAAGGTTTGTTTACTTCAAAAATCTGTTTTTACGCTTGATTCAAGTGATTAATAAAAATGTTTACATTTTGTTAATGTTTGCTAGAAGGGTTAAAACCTGAGCTTTAAAGTCGTGGGTGGATAGGGCGTTGGAGAGGTTGACTTTTTGACCTCTCGATGAATAGGAACCCTCTCGGTCGAGCTTGTACAGCTTCATAAAGGAGACTGATTTGGGCGTCTTTTAGCCTAAAGAACCTCATTTCTTGTATTATTCACCATGTAAGGTAATCAGACCGTAAGATGAGAGACGTTACTCCGTAATAGGAATCAACTTATGAGTTCTGTATGAGTAAGTGATTCTTTTATACCTTTTTTGAATAAATAAATAAAAAAAATAAAGCTTTTCCTATTTACTAACTTTATATGAACTCTATTTTGAATTCAATTAATCTTGACTCTCTTGTCCTTCTACCAGATATCATGGCATTCTGAAATTGACTGTCAGTATTATAGTTTATATTTGAAATGGTGAAATTAATGAGAAAAACCAGATATTGCAAACGAGCAAGCTATGAGTAAAAATAATCTTAAAAGAGTTTGAGTAATTTAAATATGGAAAAATATGAATGGGTAAATGTATTCGATAGCATGTTGATGAGATGTAAAGTGAATATCTATGAATAAGCACAAGTTTGTGAATGGGTGAATAGCATGAAACCATTAAAAAAAGAATATTTATGTATGAATTATATATATTAAAAAATTAAAGGGTAGCGAAACCACACACAAGTGCTCGTAGTATTTGACTATATATCATTGTCGCTATTGAGTCCCAATTGTTGAGTTGATAAATTGTAGCCAGCCCTGGATTTGTACATAAGCAGACTAAACACGTGCTTAGGGCCCCGTTAGACTAAGCATGTAAATAGGGGCTCCCGAATCCACAGAAAAACAGGATTTATACTGAGAAAGATGTGTAGTGCTTAGGGCCCCTAAAGGTATTAGTCCGGCCCTGATTGTACCTAATCCCACTAGGGTTTATATTGTTAAATTTATACGTCCTGTTGAATAATGGATGAATACCGCAATTGATAAGCTATAGCCCCATAATAATTGGTTTAATTTGATTTTTTCCCAAATCTATGCTTATTATTGAGTCTACGATATTCACATATATAAATCGCATCGGTTTCGGCTGTCATATATAGAAATATCGGATACCGAATATCGATAATTATGATTGTCAATAGTATCCGTCGGAATAGTGACGAATGAATAATACATATATTTATTGACTTTATGTGTGCTATCAAAATGTTTTGGTTCAATTTTACTGTGATTAACCATTTTCGAGATATAGCATTTTCCTGAAATTCTATTTTTGGCCGATATCTCGGGGTCTCACAGAGATTTGGATCGATATTGGTAATCATTGATGAAAGACGCATTCATTCAACTTTTTAAGTTCGTTGAAAATGTGTTATACAGAGATAAATGGTGATTTTATTTGAATTATTATTATTATTATCATCAATGATTTCCTTTGCACCCCATTTATTAAGTATATCAATAAATCTCTGATCTTCTAAACCATTTTCAATCTGAAAGGTGAGATGTTCCTCTTTGATAGAAGTAATTTTTAATACAAGAACGAATAGTAATTTAAACAGACTTCAGAAATAATAACTATCAGTTATAAACATTTTCTTTATTGGTTTATGTGCATTCATACATTTTTTTTTTGATGATGCAAAATTTAACTTGAAGAGGTCACTGGAGATGATCAGTATTTCAGATGTGATTATTAACAGATGTTGAGTGTTTCAATGGAGTCGTTTCAACCCCCTCCCTCCTTACTATTGAAATTTTAAAAAAATTTAAAAAATAATAAGTTGAGCTTATATTGGTTCACCTTCAGTTCATCAGTTTTTCGATATTTATTTATATAAAGTAGCTGAAAGTATTTGAAGTACCTTCATGAGTAATTGCAATTTATAATCAGTAAATATGAAAAAATATTTAATTACCTCAAAAGTATGTATTAAAACTAATCAAAATATATAGAAGATATACAATTTAAAAAAGAAAACTTTCAAATTACTTTTTTATTAAATTATAACTTCATTATAAATGAATCTATTACATGATTTCAAAAATTATGATTAAAAATTCCAAAATCTAATATTTTGAAAAAATTATGTTCTGTTCAATGAAAGTTTGGCTGGGCGTATCCATTTAAATTTCCGATTTCAATTGTTAGACATTGTTGCAAAGTAAAATTAACAATTTTAATTAGACACACCCAGTCAAACTTTCATTGGACAGTGTATAACAAAGTATAATGTTTATTTTCATTATAACTTTTTTTATTATTCGATTTTGAGATTTTTTAGTAATTATTTTTGAAATCATTTGGGTGAATCACTCATATTAAGGTTATAATCATAACATATTTTGTGAAAGTTTTTTAAAAAATTTTACAACTTTACCGACATATATTGTTTAATTTTCATGGTTACAGTTGAGGTAATCAAGTATTTTTTTTTCATTTTCAACTACTTACTCGTTTATTATCCTCAATGGTTATTTTTTTTTAATTGTTTACAATTTATAATTGATTGTTATTTATTTTTTAATTTAAAAATTATATCTTGATAAGAAGAGATAGTAAATTTAGTTTTCTAAATTAAGTGCATCTCTATAGACACCATCAGTCGATTTAAATATGCATATTCCAAATCTAAACCCACAGTTGCATTCTTATGACCATATAATACTGAATTTGGTTCTCACTACTACTAACTGTTGGTTATTGCCGTTTAATTTATGTGCTGCTAACATGTTCACCTCAGTCTCAAAAACTTTGCCCTTATTTAAAACCTTAAAATATTTTGTTCTCTTTTTTTTTTTTTTTCCCTGAACGGTTAAGCTGATTTATTTAAAAAATCTTAAAAAAAAAACATATATTTTTTATTATTAAAGATTATAATTTTTTCTACGGCATTAGAAGGGCAATGAATCAAGCTCAAATGAATGATTCTTCTAAATGGATATTCCTCCCTCGTCATTATTAATGAAAAAAATGTTTTCCCTAGTTCTATTGTCTTTGAGGAAGTGATGTCATTTACCAAGCCACATGACAGTGGGTTTCTTTCTTTTTTTTTAAAAAAAAAAAAAAAAAAAAACTATGAAAGGGAGAGAGAGTGAGTGAGAGTGTGTCTGAGTTTAATAACATTTGAGAGTGAATTGAGCCACTCCTTGGGCGAATGTGCAATTTGGTCAAGGCGGTCCTCTTTTTCTTCCCTCTTAATCATCATCATCATTCAAGACTACTATTACCTTCATCACTATCATTGTTTTTCTATCGGATTTTGCTCCGTTCAGTTACAACTTTTGCTGTGGTAGGAAGAAAAACGAGTGATAGGTCTTAAAAAAGAATACGCAACTCGGGTAGAACATTAGGTCAATAAGGAAAAAGGGAACCTAAACCATTGTG
Organism: Rhysida immarginata; assembly: GCA_023313115.1. Classification (NCBI taxonomy): domain Eukaryota; kingdom Metazoa; phylum Arthropoda; class Chilopoda; order Scolopendromorpha; family Scolopendridae; genus Rhysida; species Rhysida immarginata. The sequence continues at coordinate 7,237,998 of JAHWFO010006931.1, forward strand.
TTGGAAGTGAATTTAAGACGTGTTATTAGCATTATACATTAAAAAATTGATGTGATTATTAAATTAAAATTTATACACTATGTTTTAGGAATCCACTTGTAACTGGCATCAGGTTAATTTGATGAGCGGCCATTATTTAGGGCTCGTTATAATTTTTTTTCTTCATAATAATGAAGTTATATAATTTTTTAAATTTCATTCATGGAAAATGTTTTTAAAGAACCACTAGTTCATTCCCATTTGGAACAATAAATTCCTTGTTTATTTGAATTTCCTGTCAATATTGTCATCCATTCAAAGTAAATAATTAGCGAAATTTTGTTGAAGCAGATCATTGTTGAGTTAGTTCATTGTTGCCAGACACAGAATGAGAGAGAGCTTCAACAATTTTTTTAAAAGCTTTTATTAAACTTGCAATGTTAGTTTGTTTAGGTCAAATCTTGTAATCAATATTAAACCAACTTCCCGATAAGCTAGGGAGCTGAAACTTGACACACATACACAGGATCGATGGCAATTTATGGTAAAGAAAAAAAATTTCAAATCGGTTCACTGGTTCGTGTTCTAATGGTATAACTTCATTACTACGAATTGTTTGTTGTGACAATTGGACAATTCGTTATGGCGAGAGTTAAATGTATATATTTTTTATTGTTGCAAAATTAAGCCTTATTGTTGCCACTAAATAAAGCATTATAAAAGCTTGGTTTTTAAAACCCTTTTCCTCTTATTATAATAGATGAAACTTGAGTATGTAAGCTTTGAGGGAAATTTTTGGAAATAAAACGTGACTAGATACTCAAATATCCTACAACATGTTATCAGGTGACGATAAAAACTTAAAAAAATTATAAAAACGAAAAAAAAAAGAAAAAAACAAAACACGTCATTCATGCCTGGATTTGAACTGGCGATCTCAGATCTATCGCAGACAGACATATATACTGTATATCGAAAATTTTCTTTTAATTATAGGTCTATAATTCCATTCTATTATTAATTTAAGTTAGATGTATTGTTATAAAAGTTTCCTCATTTTTTAAAATAAAATTACGGAAATTAAAATTTACAAAATTACTAAGAAATATAGTTATTATTGCTACTTTCACCATTCTGAAGTCGTTTTTTTTATATTGACAAATGTTTTTGGAGATATTTGGAGCCTTCACTCCTTGATGGAAGTCTTCCCGGTGTTGAGATGAACTCCTATTGGTAGTGAAATTAAAGTTCTGTTGTTTTCATCGATGTTATTTTTCTTATGAAGTTGGGGGTTTTTTTTTGTTGATTTTTACCAGTCTGGCGAATTGTCACTGTTTGTTTTTACAGTTTACTTAAACGCATCATTTACTTTTTGGATGATGTTAATGTTGTTGTGGAAATTAATTAATTAAAATTAAATAAGAAAATAAACTAAATAAAACGCTTATCAAAACTCTTTTTATTCTGGGTTTAAAAAATTCTAAATTTAGCATCTCAATCTGATGATAAAAACAGAATGAAAAGAGGATTTGAAAAACGTTTTATTTAGTTTATTTTCTTATTTATTTAATTTAATTACTAATTTCCGCAGCAATACTAATATCACTCAAAAGTAAATGATGTGTTTTGGTGAACTGTATAAACAACCAGTGGCAATTCGCCAGACCGAAAAAAACTTCATAAGAAAACTAACATCGATGAAAATGGCAAGATTTAGCATCAATGAAAACAACAGAACTTGAATTTCAATACCAACAGGAATTCATTTCAATATCGGGAAGACTCCCATCAAGGACTGAAGGCTCCAAATGTCAACAAGAATATTAATTTAAGAATTAATTCATTATTACCCACTCCCCTCCTTGTCGTCTACTTGGGTGGACCCTGTACAAATTATTTGCTCAATTAAATTAAATAGTTAAAGCGATTAAACAACAATTAAACTTTTACAAACAATATTAAACAACTTTCTATTTTTAAAAATTTATTAATGCTCCCTCTGACAGAAAATGTGGTATACATTTCAACTTAATTTTGTAAATGGATACCATATTTTCAGACAGAGGGAGTAAGTAATTAATGATATTTTTAATTCAGGGGGTGTGATTGTAATATTACATGGTTTAATAATTAACTGAAAAATGATTAAAATAAATAAATAAATAAATAAATAAATAAATAGGAAACTACGAAACAAAATTTGAAGTTTTTCAGTAACGTTTATGTTCCAGATTTTTAAAGTAAATAGTGATTTGAGTCTTATACTAAAATTTAAAATGAAGATATATAGAATTCATCATAATGCACATAAGCAGGTAATTTATTTAATATTTTTAAAAAGTGTTCTGTGCTTCGAGAAGAACTTATGCCATTTATTAGGTCAGAATGTTTGGTATTTTCAACCCCCTCTTTTTTTCCTTATTTATCCCTTATGTAATCGGAGGGACTTTGAGGTCGAAGCCCCATACTTGAAGAAATTCTGACCTTTTTTATTTAAAAAAAGATGTCATAGAAAAGTTAGAATTTCGGGGTCAACCTCTCATATTTCCCCATTTTTTCAAGTCTTAGCCATTGCTATCCGCCTCCATGTGGAAGCTCCGTAAACCAAAGCTCCTGGGTTCAATCCCAGTGTCGGAATTCCCTTTTCCTTTTTTACCATATTTAATTAATTTTTATGCGTTGGAGAAGACCTCTAAAGGGTTAGTTGTTAACTTATTATTTTAGCAGATAATAAATATTCCCAAACATTCTCTTTAAACCTGTAAAGCAAAAGAATTCCTGTGTATGTTTAATTTTACAGGTGGTGGTTCAATGACATTTAGGTTTGCTTTCTCTGTTTCTATCACTGCGAGCAATAATTTATTCTGCACGAGTGTTGATGACAGTTGTGTTTTCGTTATTTAAATGTTTGTGCTTAAACAATGGAAATGTTAACTGTTGACACAGATAAAATGACACAAGAGAACAAGTTAATGTAAATGTAAACGTGAATTATAATTTATTACTGATGTTCATAAGCTTAACCATTAACCTCTATTAGAAGTGGGTTATTTTCTAACTTTAGCTAAATTTGTATCAAGAAATTCACTTTTCTTTAATGACTATTAATTTTTTATTATTTCACTTGTATTAAGTATTGTTTGCAAGTGATGAATCACGATGGACGTTCACTTTCATAGTACTCGTAAATTCTCGAAATTTAATTCATCTGGAGTTAACGAATTCTGATTAACTACTAAAACTTCTTATTAAATTTTTATTATGCAATTATTATTACATGTGATTGAATCTTAGATTGCTATACAGTTTAGTTTAACCTTGCCAGCAGTTAGATTAATATAAAAGTCTGATTCATCTAGACCAATTCTTGTGAGAGCTCATCAATTAGCGCAATTGATGCATTCATTGATTTTTTTCCTTCGTCAATGTGCTAAAAGCGATCTGCACCATTCGATGCCGGAAATTTCGATATTCAAGGGAAATTGTTTCTTGAACTATTCTTTTCATAAACTTATAAATTGTTTTAAATATAACTTAAATTTACATGCATTAAACATTGCCCTGAAATTTAAGAACAGCCACTCGTTGTCGACGAGCACGATTCCACTGTTCTTTTTCTTAAACCATGACCTTAAAAGTTCTTGCAAGAACATTTTGATAGATATCAGCAACAACATTGGGAGTCCCTCTTTCCAGCGATGTAAACTGAAATGTGACTTTCTACGTGAATGTAATAATTCTACATTTCCACTTGGAAGTATGAAAATTATGGACTTTCATTTGTGTTTTCATAAATGGATAAAAACCACAAATAAATTTACCAGCTGTTTCATCAAGTGACTTTTTTTTATTCACAAGATTATTTATTAAATATTTATTTATTAATTCAACATTTAGTAAAACGGATAACGAAAGTGAATGTTTTTTGTTTGTTGTACTCATCGTCTATGGCGGCCTTCTATAGGTGATTTCACTTCAACGAAAACGTAGTGCCAAAAACGCAGACAACATACGTGATAGTAGAAATTCTAAAGAAAATTGCAATGAAATGAGTCACTTGAATGGTTAAAAAATAATATTGGCTGATGACTCGTTTCAAGGAGCATTTCTCCCATGCTAGATTTGGACGCTGTGATAGGTCTTCCGTGGTCAAACATGTACTAGACATGGGACATGGGGTCCAGAAGGAAAACCTGACGCTTCTACTGTACATCAAGTTAGCAACAAACATTTATTGGGTGTATATGAGGCGCTGGAAATTAAGCAGGATTCAAAATTACTATTAAATGGTGATAATGGCCCCATAGGGGATTCTATTCTATTTAACTCTTTAATAATAATTTCCCCACTCGACATTGTCAGACCTCTCACTAAATTCGAATTTAGGAAAGTGTTAAAATCCTTTTTACTGTCCTTGATATTCGTCAGAGTGGATGAGTCCATATCAGTTTTCTTAAAAGATTATATACTGATTCTTCTCTGAAACCATTCATCATCGCTGCCTTCTTTATATAACCAATTTCTTTCTTGAAACGTGTCTCATTTAGGAGGATGTTTAACGCCCTATCCAAATAAATTGAAAGCCAAAATCTAATGGTTCCAATCAACAGTGATTGGGGCTACGATGAATATATATAAATATATCAGTGTGTGTAGGTTTACGATAAATATCCTATTCCAGAATATGTCTACAACGTACAGACAAAGGATGCATTCTTATAAATAGTTTTTACTAACGTTCCTAATAACGATCGATTCGTCAAGAATGAATACACTGTTACTTTCTGTTTATCTTTTAAACATTGTGACATGGCGCACGTAATAATCGCTTTGTCGAAGCTCAATAATTCAGTCAATAAGTGTACTGCGTTTGAGCAATAAAATAGATGTAAATTTGGAAAACATTTAATGAATTTCCGTTGTTTATTAGTAACCTTAGGGTACGCGCCCACTGTCGATTAAAAAGTTGGTCGAGGAAAAAATCGTTTTTTTGCGCGCGATCTATCCAGTGAATAGTTGCTGGGGATTCAAAAAATTAAACTCGAATTCTCTTCATTTCAAGATTGATTTCGAATAAACAGCATGTGTATGTGCATTGCTATAAAATTAGAAAAAAACAGACGGAAATGTTTAGTTAGATTTTAAATTCTTGAATTTAATATTACTTCCACGTCACAGCTAAAGCTCCTTGGAATATTGCAAGATTTTATTCGACATGCCATTATCTTGGTTTTCTTTACTGTTAGTGTTTTAGCACATGCAATTGACTTGAAGAGATCCACGCAAAAGTCTGAAAAGTTGATACAGCCTAGTTAAGAAACTTGATGGTCAAATGTCTGAAAACAGAATTTGAAAAAGTTAATCCGTTTTCAAAGTTATCGTAAAAACGCGGATGGCCGGATAAACGTACAGAAGTTTATAAGTGAGGACGGTCGGATTGTCTTAATTGCTGTAGCGAATAGATGAATGACAACAACAGTTAGAATATTGCCATAAACCATTGGGAACAAATGATTTGCAGTTGGACAGGGCAAATCCCTTTACAGTTGATCCTCGATAGGCCTCAAAGCCTGGGATTATGGAGAATTATTGCGAATGACAACAGGGTCGATTTAAGGAACAATGACCGCCCGCTATTTCTGAAAAATGCTCAAACCTTTCAGACCCTTCGTGAACATATGTCCTCTCTACAGTGTGAACAGGGAAGAGGTAGAACGGGAGGCGAAGCTCGTGACTGTTCCAATGCTATTTCGATGAAGTCAAAAAAGCACACCACGCTCTATAGCGTCTGGTTCGGAAAGTAATGGCTGTTAATTTAATTAGGCTGTCTCCCCATGTGTGCTCTTCTATTCCATCAATTGCTTCGAATTGTTTATTATTAATTAACAAGATTTTATCCGCGCGCATATTGCGCGTAATTAGTTACAAATTCAATTCATATTTGTTGAAAAGCAAGCATATTTAAAATTCAATTAATATTGTTTCAAAACTCGCACATTCAAATTATTTCGTGATACGAACTCATATGTTCTCCTTTATTATAGTTTGATAAAAATTGTTTCTCAGACAACAATGGTCAGGTGACTTGTTAGTTTCGGCGCGTGCTTCAAGTCAGCGCCAACAATACTTAACTGTTTCCGTGACGAACTCACATGTTCTCCTTTATTTATAGTTTAATAATTTAATTAATAATTTAATAATCATTTATATAAAATCAGCAACGGTGGACGTTGTCACAACAAAGAAAAAATCTAACAATGGGGTTTTCCCGATTATGCAAACGGATAGGTTCGCTTTTTTTATAGTTATTATTAAGTATATATTTTTTTGGAAAAAAAAGGGAAAATAAAACTGCAACTAAAACTAAAACCTGGGATGGAAGAAGTGGGGTGCTAAAAACTAAATGTATTATCAGTCGAAGCTCGTTAGTACTCTAACCAGGACTGCAAAACAATGACGTATATTAAAGATAGACTCCGAAAGTGAAGCAAATTGAGCCATGAGAATTCTGGGCAGGAATGAGCCGTGAAGTAATTAGCTGTCTGGCGGCTTTGTTTTTGAAGATTTTGGGCCCGATGAATAATTGATTCAAAACCATTCCTCAAAGTTGTTCTGCGTACAACTGTACAAACAGACACGAAAAAGGATCAGGAATCATTTTCCACAAGCATAAATTTCAATAATACGTAACTAAAATGAAAATACATAACTGAAAGACGAACGAAACTAAATTGAAATTGAAACCATGATCGAAAAATGTTTATAAAATATAATAAAATACTTCAAATACAAAGTAAACGAAAATATAAACTTATCAGTCCGTGATCGGCGTTTGAAAGAATTATTAATCAGCTACTCTCATGTTTAGCCATGTGTTTTGCATCACCTTCATTCTCTTTGCGGCCATGACAGTTCTGGGCATGGAGCTTTCCAATTTGCTTCAAGTTACAACAATTGCTTCGGAGTCTATCTTTAATATACGTCATTGCTGCAAAGCCTATGCAAAACTCCGTCGCTTCCACACACTGAACTGCTTCACACCATTCTCTTCATTCGATTTTTCAACCCAGCAACAAAGATCACACTTTACAATAATGACATTCCGCTGTCTTAAGCAGGACTATTGTTGCAACTGGAAAACTCTTCCAACAATGTTTCATCAGGCCTCTTCCCTGCTGTGAACTAAAACAATATGGGCAAACTTCAGAAGGTGATTCCTGACCAGAGAAGGACATATATTGATATGAAGTTTTTTTGTTACTTGTTTGTGAGGAAATCACCCCCTGAAGTTTGGCCTTATTGTTTTAGTTCATCCTGTATATCATGTTTGAGATGCTACGGAAACGTTTTTGTAATCCTAGAAATCTCCAAGAACTGATCGGCCTTGAGATACAGAGAGAGAGAATTCCATCCAGATGACATTCGCAGAAGACATTCAGAAGAACGGCCATCACATTCCCCTTGATCGACTCCATATCTTCAAAACACTCACCTTATATGCTTGGGATAGAGCATGAAATCTGCGGGATCCAGGCCAGGCGAGTACGGCGGGTTTTTGATGACTGTCATTATTTTCCCGCCAAACGCTGGCGAACAAGAATTGACGAATGCGCTAGCGCAGAAACCACTTAACTGATTTCCACAATTCAGAATACAAGTGTATTCTTACTAATTAGAGTTGGTTGTTTCTTATGAATGCCTTGTTTCCGAATAAAGGACCTTATCCTTTAATCCTCATTAGTCGACGAACATTACCATAAAGTTTGATGAACATAAAGGGTAATCAGAAAGTTCCTTTACCCGAAAAAATTTGAATAACTCGAATGTAAAACTCACTATTAATGAAATTTTTGTGTGATATTCTCTGCCTTATGCTTAACAGACCAGTTCACAAAGTATTCAGTATTCTTCTTCCACATTTGTGCACAGCTAAACACTTACTTACTTACTTACTTTTCAAACCCGCTTATCAGCTAAACACTGAGAGACATATTTGACTAAACTGACTTGATGATCATTCTAAACAAACACTAATTCACGGTGTAACATTTTCTTATCCTCTAGTGTAAGCTTGAATAGATAGATGTGTTAAAAATATTTTAGGTCAGGTTTGTTTTAAAAATTTACACGTATTAATTTCATGATGCAGCTAATCTAAGTTAGATATTAATCTAAGAAGAAGATCTAAGAAGATATTAATGATTTTGATTATTGTTATTTATTATTTTCTTGATATTAGGATGGGCAGCTTCACCTCCTCTCCCAAGATCTCGAACGGTGACACTCAGGACGACGACATTAAGGTCCACAAGAACGTGACGGTGGTCGACGTGCTGAAACGGTGCCGCGAACGCCTCACCGATCGACCGCCTCTCCTCAGACGTAGCTTCGTGTGGTTCAGTTCGACGGCGCTCAACGGTCTGGACGCCCCCTCACGCGTACGTGTCATGCAATGGAACATCTTGGCTCAAGGTAAGCAACACTTCATCTCTCTTCGGTCTTCTACACAACGAAACCGTTTGGCATGAGTGTCGCGTGGAGCTCAGCCTTGAATGCATACGCCATCGTGCTCTATTGGTTACAACTCGCTAAACGGGATTGTGAAGGGGACCGTTGCACGGTGAAATGAAAGAATTTATTGATGGAAAAAGGACGTAAATATTTACATAAGAAAACGATATTGGAATCAATTCCACAAAAGTTGGCCTTTTATCGCCTGTTTTTAATATTCGGGTACTTGCATTTTGATGATATCTTGTGCTGAAACCTTTGGCTTTTATGACGGCGTGGCATACATTTAACTAGATTTATATGAATATCACGTGATATGGAGTCCTCATTTGCCCTTTAATGGAGCCACGAATTTTGGCCTTGGTCTTACATGAAGAACTGCCCAATCCTATTTTTCCACACCCATCTCACAGCACTCTGTTATATCCTCGGTAGTTGTCACGAAGGTTCACCTTCTGATACGGGCTTAAAATAATTATTAGAATGATCTGATATTGCATATTATTCATGGTTTTGTTGATAACGACTAATTGGCCCAAGCTAAATCAAGAACAGCAACTCTGTGGTTTTATTGTTCAATAGGATGATACAGTCTGGAAGGAATTATCCTTCTGACATTGGCTGCATCTTGGAATTATCCTTCTGATCAGTGGCGTGTGAATTACAGCATAGGTACAGTTCTTTACGGAAAACTCTTCTCCGTTCTGTCAGTTGTTAATAGTTGTAAGGGCCATCTTCTGGCCGATTGAGTTATTTCTTTTCCTCATCTATTTGTACCAGGAAAACTGGTTGCAAAATTGCTAAACCGGTAAAGACAAAATCCTACTTTTCAAAAAAAAAAAACATTTATGTTGCACGTATATAATTTCGACTAGGTTATCATCAGCGTATTACAATGGTTGAGAAATCATATTTTATATTCATCATTCATTGGCTTCCGTCTGCATTAAAAAGCTGATTGTTTTTTTTTTATTTATTTGTTTATTTATTTATTTATTTTTTCTGCAATCTCAACAGACTCTAGTAAAATTTAAAAATTTAGATTCTTACACAGTTTTCTCTGGTTCTGACCGATACTAGAGGTCCTGCACATATGTCATCCTCAATAGATTCCCTGCCCACAGCGAACAAGGAGGAATGATCCAATATTCCGCCCAATTGCTATCGTAATCTTGTAGAAAGCATACCCCATAAAATTGCTGCAGTCATTGCAGCTAAAGGTGGTTCTATTAAAATCATATTAAACTCCCACATTGACATGTCCAGTGACTTTTTTTTACCAACTAGTATACAAGGGCCGGTCATAAAGTCGTTACAATCAACACGGAAGAACGATCGCTTTTGAAAATGTGAGGTGTCACTGGGAAGCGACATCCCTCGAGTGCTGGAGGATACAAAGCGGCGTTTGGGGCAGTACGGCCAAAGTTCTGGATTAGTGGCTTTGAAGGGAAACAACGCCAAACAAATCCATGAGGAGTTAGCAGCCGTTTATGGTGACAAAACCCTAAAACGCTCCAAGACGACGACGAGATCATCTTCGAGGTATAGCGGTTCCTCAACAGGCAAAAGGAGAACTTCTCTAAAAGTGACATCCAGCAAGTCACATCGTTGGGAAAAGTGTGTGACCCTGGGAGGTGCTTATGTGGAGAAGGACTGACTCTACCACCGTGCAAGGTCACCCCATCTCTCAGTTTTCCGGCTGATTGTAATGACTTTATGATTCCCCCTCGTATGAAAAATTGCTTAGCTGGAGCAGGTTTTTCCCAAATAAGATGACTTATTTAAAATATAGCATTTAAAATGTTTGTTGTTGTCAAAGAATACGAATATTCAAAACTTACTTACAGAATAAATAAAAAAAAAACAAATAAATAAATAATTAATTAAATAAATAAATAAATCTTTCGTAAAAGATGCAGTTACCCAAAACTTGAGTTATTTCAAATAACGAGAAAAAAGTCAAATTAAAAACTTAAAGTAAAAGGCTGCTAATTGCATTAATAATTTACAGTAATTGCTTAATTGGACCGACCTTTGTTATCCTTAGTAGAAATTATATATTATGCAGCAAGAAGTTGGTTTGATAAAAAGGTCCAGAAAAATTTTTGGAAAATATGGCAAGGCTATTTTAGTTATCTAAAATGCCTTTATTTATATCTGGTCCATACAATTAATGTAAGGTACGTTGCATAAGTAGAAAACCACCTAGTTCTTTCATGATTTCCATGCGTTATGTAATCGAACAATAAAGCAAATGAACATATGACTACCATGGATTGTTTATTACATATTCCTGCAATACAATAATGATTATTTGAAAATTACAATCAATAGCTCATGGTTTATGATTTTGCCTGTTGCTAACCTTAATGTGTTTTTATATTTTACTCACTTTAATGTTTTTAACTGTCCTATATGTAAATACACTTGAAAAGTAAATTAATATTGCTCATTTTTGCTGATCTGATCACCTGTACATGATGAAGTAAACCTTTGAGTGATTTTGAGATAGGTGAGAACAGTCTTAATGTTCTGGAAAATCAGCACGACCTAAAGAAAGGCTCTACATCGCGCACACTTTAGTTGTGGACAGTTACATTAAACTTGGACCCTATTACGGTAGCAATTGGGAGATCTCCGAACTGTTCTTCGGGAAGTGAGCAACAGTAAAGCAACTAGCCAGATGTCATGATGTTAATGTCCATAAGTCGACCCTCTCCAGATGATACAATAGGACAGACTTGTAATGAATACATAACGAAATTCATCAAAGGGAAATAGTATTGTATCATTCGTCTTTTGGAATACTGAAGGGGTGAACCCATATTAAAAACCAATGAAAACTCAATATGGTGAAAGATATTTGTCACCATCGTTAACTAAGGTACCACTGTATATCAAACAACTCGTAACATGTTATGAATGAATATAACGAATAATTAATGATACTCGGAATAGGTTTAGTAATACGTATTGTTCGAGCCACAGGAAGAAGAAAAGTGCACCTAAGCTGACACCTATTCATTGTAAAAAAAGATGAAAATTTGCCCATGAAACAATGCAGTGGAAGGACGATTGGCACCCAGTGGTCTGCAGCGATGAAAAAAAAATTCAATCTGGATAGCAGTTTTTATGGCTTGACTTACGGAGAGATAAGGAAATCCAAGCATCGACAAAAAGGTGGAGGTGTCATGGTTTGGTCAGAGGAAAAACTGACATTGCATTTGTGAGTGGCCGAATGAATGCTGAAAAGTATCAGGCTTGTTGGAAGCACAATCTTTTGCTATTTGCAGAAGATATTGGTGGTCCTTCATGGACATTTCAACAGGACAATCCCCCTATTCACAACACTCACACTACATTTTAGTGGTTTGTGGATAAAGGTGTTCGAGTAATGGACTGGCCTCCTTAATCCCCTATTGGAGAATCTGTAAGGGTTGTTAACCAGTGATGTTTATGAGGGGGAGGGAACAGTACGATACTGTCAATGATTTGAAGTAAGCAATTGTAACCAGATGAAGAAATGTAATAAACAATCTATGGTAGTCATATGTTAATTTGCTTTATTGTTCGATTACATATTGCATGGAAATCATGAAAAAACTAGGTGGCTTTGTATTTATGCAACTTACCTTTTAAAATAAAAATAATGCATGTTGATTTGCTAACCATTAAAAAGCTCAAATTACTGTTTTCCCCTTACTACTGTAGCGTAAACAGTTTATTATTTTTTAAGCTCTGGAATTAATGGTTATATTGTGTTCTATTCCAGCTTTAGGTAAACAAAATGATAATTTTGTGGCATGTCCAGATGCAGCTTTGTGTTGGAAATCCCGGCGATTTCGTATTTTGGAAGAAATGCTCCAGTGTCAACCCGATGTACTTTGCCTGCAAGAAGTGGATCACTTCAACTTTTTCTTCACAATGCTCGGTAGTCTCGGATACCATGGCATTTTCTTCCCAAAACCAGATTCACCCTGCATCTACATCAGTGGTAACAATGGACCCGATGGGTGTGCTATCTTCTATAGGACAGACAAATTTGATCTCATCAAAACAGAATCGCGTATAATAGAAGTGTGGCACGTTCAGTCCAATCAGGTAGCCATTCTCGTCATTTTACGCATCAAATCGACAGGACAACATATTTGTGTGGTGACTACGCATCTAAAAGCTCGCCAAGGTCCGTTTTTAGCAACTTTAAGAAACGAGCAAGGTAAAGACATACTTGAATTTGTGCAAGCTCATTACAGCAACTGTCCTTTGATAATATGCGGCGATTTTAATGCAGAACCGAACGAACCTGTATATTCTACGATGATAAGTAATCCACCGTTTCATTTAGGAAGTTGTTACACAGCCTTAAGCAGTCAGAAAAAAGAGCCACCCTATACGACGTGGAAAATCAGAGAAGAAGGAGAAATGTGTCACACGATAGATTATATATTTTATAGTGAGAATGCTTTTGACGTAGGTGGTCTCTTGCAGTTCCCTACTGAACAAGAAATCGGCTGTGGGAGGTGCCCATCATTACAATATCCTTCTGACCATTTCTCGTTAGTGTGTGATCTCTTCTTAAAAAGCAAATTATAGCAGAAGCTAAAGATACTCTTTAATTTATAAAAAATAATTTAATAAAGCTGACACATAATCATTATCCTTATTTAAATTTAAAACTCGAGGAATTTATTTATAAACTAATAAATGTATTTTGTCTCAAACTCTTTAACGTAATAAATTCTTGCATAATAGATCATCATTCTACTATTCATTGTTTTCAGATACTTTATACGGACTGTATTAAATTACAAAAAGAAAATGTTCGTTTCATTATGACCTTTCAGTTTGTATTTCATTTATTAAGAAACCTTAACATTCATTTGAGATATATTTCAATTTTATTAAACTCTGGTTAATAAAAATTTTATTTCCACTTCGGATTACTGAATAACGTTTCTTTTCTTCATTCAAAGCTCAGCAGCAGTTACAGTTGAACCCCGTTTAATACGAAATTTTCTCTGGTCACATCCCGTGTACAGTAAAACCTTGATAAATGGAAATTCCTCCCTAACTCGAAGTTTCAGTGTATTCTCTTCTGCTCTGGGACTAAAGTCTCTACAATTCGAAATAATAGAACTTCACTAAATCGAATAATGTTGGATGAAAGATAGCCTCTATAACAAATTTGCCCACAAATCGAATTTTGTCAATCTGGACCTCTATAAATCGATTTGATGTCAGTTTATTTCATCAAAGCAGTTCCGATCGGCTTTACAAATGTATTCAATTCAATTGACAAAAGATAATCTACAGTAGAACTCGTTAACACACAATCCCGCTTTATACGTAATTTTCATTGGTCCCATCTCCTTGAAACCTATGCAAACAACCGTCTAATAAGAAATGTTTCTCTCAAATTCCGGATAATACGCAGTTTTTTGTCTCGGAAATTACGAAATTCATTCCAAGAAACTGAATTATTCCAATTTGAGACCTTTTTTTTTTTCTTTTTACAAAAACACAATAAAAAGTGGAATTTTTTTCCCACAGTCATGCAGTTATATCTCTAAACACATGTTATAAAATAATATCATTAAACGCAAACAATGATGCACGCGTGATTGTAAAATCGCGAATTCTGGTTGTACCCAGTATTTATATAAACCTGTGCATTTCCATTGCATTGATCCCAGATTTCAGGTTCACAGTAGTGCCAAGACAGGGGAAGCTTGGTTTTCATACCAATCGTTCCTGCCAGATGCAAGTTTGGAGGTACGTCGAAGATTTGAACCCTGATGCAACCATTCTATGTACTGCAGAATTAGCTTTATCAGCAAAGCCTTCAACCAAGTTTGGCATCGAAGACTCATCTACACGATGATCAGAGACTACTTTCACGCGGATTTAGTCGGGATGGTACATTCCGTCCTTACCAATAGGTATTACCAAACTTAAGTCTGCGACTGAAGTTTCTTCACTACGTGATGTGAAATTAGATTAACACAATAGCCTCAAGCTTATTTCATAACACTATTGGGAGATTTTCAGCTATTCGGATTTCATTCCCGGATAATACCTATTTTTTGCTCAGTCCCTTGAAGTATATATCAACGAGGTTCGACTGCAATTTACACTTAGTAGACATTCCACTGCTTGATTATCAACAGGTGTCGCATCAAAGAAGTAAAGAAGGCGTCAAAATTGGGGTAGACAGCAGCGGAATTTAGAGTTCCAACCACTGTACTTTCTACAATTTTAAAAGATGCAGCTCTCATTCTGCTGAAGATACCCAATAATTTGCATTGTTGCATTTCCACCAGTTAAGTCAAATCTCACACACAACTTCTATTTGAATTTTATTTTATTTAACCTCGTTAATTCGAAGCAGTTTGCTCTACTCTGGAGATTCAATTTATCGAGGTACTACTATATAATATTCCTATACTAAATTGGTCGTTTAATAAGATTTTTTTTACTATGATGTCCAGATATCTTCTGTATGGCAATGATGATCTCTTCAACTGTATAGTTCTGTGAACAGTGCTATTACAAATTTGTAATAGTCCATGTAATAGTTCTCTTCTTTATATTTGTCCATGTAAGCAAATGTCAATAAGTGGATGAAGAGTTCATAATGCTGCTTCTATCAATAATATTGGTAGTAACCTTACAGCATAACAGGTGGACAACAGAGTTTCCAACTAGTTTCACCATTTACCATATTTAGCTTTGTACCATATTTCTTTTTACATTTAGCTTTTATTGGTTCTTATCTTGTTTTTACATTTATTGGTCTTTTCTTCTCTATTTTTTCCGTTATCTATTGCCTGCTTTATACCATATTTCTGTATATAAAGGCTTACAAGCCTCTTGTCGTGTTATCCTTGATAAAGCCGGGAATAAATGGCAAAACTAGTTGGAAACTCTGTTGTCCCTCTGTTATGCTGTAAGGTTACTACCAATATTATTAAATGTCAATAACCAATTATATGTATTTTTCTAAAACAAACGATTGACGAAAAGTTTCAGATTTGATTCATACAAAATCCAGATACACGTAATATGAACAGATTTTTGGTTTCCTTGAACTTCATACTAACATGGTTCGACTAGAATTAAAAAAAAAACAAACGAGAATGTCACGACATGCTATAATTGAGGGGCTCAGTGGAAAATGGGCACGTGCCATATATTAATGAATATTGAGTTTTTGTTATAGAAAGGTAACTCCCAGCAATGTAGGGCCTCTTTAATGAACTTCTAGCACAGTTGTATGTGTCTATTTCCAAATATCTATCATATTCTTCTTCATGTCCGTATGTTTTGAAATATGTTCAAATATGTCTTAATTTCATATATTCTCTGCCAATATTTCATAGTTTAATCATCATCATATTTATTTTTATTATCAGTTTAGACATTAAAGACAAGTGATAAGATTGTTGAGAAAACATGCTTTTTGTTTATAACTGCTTTCCTGTAAAAACATGGTTTTGTGGCATATGCCCTTTTTCCACTGAGCCCCTCAATTACAAAGGAACATTTTGTAGAAAAGTAAAGCACACTTTTAAAAGTTAAATTTTTATTTCATCAATTTTTTGTTTTTATTATTTCTTTATAATAACATACGTGGAGGACTGAATTTATCTTACATAAGTTTCTTTCCTTTCAACGCAAGTTTGTAATACTTTTTGCAGCACTACAAACCTACATCAACTTGTCGTTTACAAGTTAATCCTTCTAAAACATTACAAAATAAAAAAAAATACATTTTAAAAGAAAATACATACAAAATAAATAATTATTGACCTAGTAGTATCACTTAAAAAATGGAAAATTATCCTAAAGTCTTCAGTACAACAGATTCTTTCTTTCTGCCCGATACAGACATTCGTGGGTGGCTTTTTCAGTATTGGGTAGAAAGTTCCAACTCCGTTTATAACTGAATAGCGATATTTTTTGGTCCCATCTTACAAAAAAGATGGAATGTAGATATAACTTACGTGACATTCTTTGGAAATATACTGCACTAACCCTTTTCGGAATATAAAACGGGAAATAAATATTTACAGTCTTATGCAGGTCTTTTTAACCCTCTTCTTTATAGTACTGACAAATAATAATAATAATAATAATTTCTCTATATATATAATTTTCCATTTGTATAATTTTTAAAGAATTTCTGTACATTTAACATTACATTTATTATGTATAAAAAGGCAACCAAACACACTTTTTTTGCCTTAGATATGTTTCAACTTAGTTGACAATTTTACAAGCAGCTTTAACAAGCATGGTGTAGCAATAATAAATTACTGATAGGTAAGAGCAAAATAGGTGAATTAGAAAATCCATTTGGGATAAGTGTTAATATTGAGGCAACGAGGTGCCTTGTTTTAAATGGAAATTTTAAAAGTGAAAAAAAAAATAAATAATTAAAGAAACACAAAAAATGTTCCAACTTATGAAATGAATTTACAAAATGTTACAAGGAAGCATTAATGATGAGGAGAAAAAAGAAAAACTAGTGTCCAAGCAAAATAAAAAAAAATATATAATTAAATAAATCTTAAAACATCTAAATTAGCCTTATTAAATTTGCTAATAAAACAAACAGCGTGATGAAATTAATGAACAATACTGACTACTCACTTTAACAAAAACGTTAACGGAGAACTTCCCAAAGCTTTTTTTTTGTGTTTTCGTTTTTTAAAAAAATAAATTAATCAAAAAAACAAACAAAAAAAAAACAACATTAATCAAGTAACCTTCATTTCCAACTCTTGTCCCAAAAGATAAATATAAAATATTTATTCCTTATAGGTTTCCGCAACTCCTTTTCTGCTTCGTGCCATACGAGAAAAAAAGGTAAGAAGGAGAAGTGGAACCTTTCTTTTTAGCTAAATTTTTATTTTGTTCATGTACCAGATGAGCAATCAATTCTTTAAGTAGTGTACAAGACAGAAAACAAGGAGAAACCGGAGAATCATTGGCATGTTTAAAACACTTAACTGCTTTGGCATAAAATAACCTTTACTATCTAAATCTGATATTGGTTTGGCTAACGCACAACGAAGATGTCTGTCGTTCTTTATTAACGCTTAATGAAGTTAAGCATTTTAAATACAACCAATGCGGAAATAAAACTTAAAAT
Organism: Rhysida immarginata; assembly: GCA_023313115.1. NCBI lineage: Eukaryota > Metazoa > Arthropoda > Chilopoda > Scolopendromorpha > Scolopendridae > Rhysida > Rhysida immarginata. The sequence continues at coordinate 7,255,642 of JAHWFO010006931.1, forward strand.
CCATCCTACATTAAAATTCAAGGCATTAAACTTTACATTTCACTCTTCTTCTTCCTTCTTTTCAAAATATTATAGCAGATTCTATTATTTTGATTATTATAAGAAAAAAAAAAAAAAGAGAAAAATAAAAGAAATACATAGAAAACTGAAGCAAAAAATATAAAAATAAATAAAATAAGAGAAAAAAAAAAGGACTACATTTAAAAACTACATGTATATTTATGACTGTTTCTACAGTTCTCTTAATGATAAAATCTCAACTAGAAATTCTTTTACAAGAATTCACTGCGGGAATGAAGCAGGTATTGAAGGATCTTTCACTGGACATAGAAATAGAGACGCAATTTGCCTCTTCGGGGAAGGTAATATTTTTTTTCTTCCTCTTCTTTAGGGGGTGGATAATTTTTTTCATTTGCAAATATCAAAAAAGTGTATTTAAGACACCCTCCCCCCAAGAATAAAAAAAAATTAAAATTAAAAAAAAAAAAAGAAAATAACGCAAATGAAATGAAAACCTAAAAACATTTTGCTACATGTTTAAATAGTTGAACGTATGTAAAAATATACACACCATATTTGTACAATTGAAACAACTGTTGTTCCTTATACAAATTACATGGAGGAAGCATTAATTTACTGATTTCATCAAGTTTAATTTTAATATGTATGTTATGTATGAATATGTATATATAATCCTTCAGAATAGATCTGCTCTCTACAGAAAGTTGAGTTATTGAATATTAATTTTCAAAAGTAAATTACAATTATATATATTAGAAGGGAGTCAATAGGTAGCAAACAGTAATTTTTTTTCTTATATTTTTCCATTTTTTTTTTTTTTTCCTATTCAAAAACTCAAAAATGCAGTTTTCACATTACACATTAACTCTCTTTTTTTATTTTATTTATTTTTGTTTTAAAGTGTTGGCAGAGAAATGCATGCGCGAATGGTTAGCCTTTTAATAAACTCTTAAACAACAGAATAAATGCAAAAAACATTTTTTTTTCCCTGAAGCAATGACACATCCATGATTAAAATTCAGCACAATTTGAACCTCTCACAAAAATTTTCTTACAAAAAATGTTTTTCTTGTAATTTTTTTATTCTCCTTCCTTCTTCTCGTTCGTCTTCCCCTTTTCTCTTGGTGCTATACGCAGCCAATTTACAAGGAAAAACAAAAAACAAAAGCTGAACTCAAAAAGTGAAAATCCATTCACGTACTGCCGTCTTCGTCCCAGGCTTCGCTGTCGTACTCGCTTTCAGATGCCGTGTCCGAGTCTGAGAACTCCATTGCCACTCGCCTGGCCAAAATGGAAGCAACATCGTGAGGAGGAGTCTGTTTTTCCACTTCTTTTTGTTTAATATCCTCCACCTTTCGTAATTTGATTCCTGAATAAAACAATAAATATCAATTAGTAGAGCCACCAAAAACTCAAAAGTCTTAAGTGAAAATGGCTCTTTCTTCATTAAAAAATAAAAGCATAGAATATTAAATGTTTAGTCGGATATTCACAAAGGACTGTTGGGCTCTGAATATTATTCTCTTATCTGTGATACGAGAAAGTAAGGCCTGATTTCTTATAAAACACTAGCAGAGGTACCCGGCGTTGCCCGGGATAATTACACTTGTAGGTAAACAGAACAATTTCAAAACATTAAATTATAACTCCCAATTGGTTAAATAATAACTCAATCAATATAACACAGAGCAAAGGGACTATCCATTCTACAAAAAATACAAAAAACAGGAATTCTAGGTGATATACCGGGACTTTATCTAAGCTCTTCTTTTGACTTGCCTCACCACTTTGGAGCATAACCAGATACTTTAGACTCAAGTTTTTCTTGCCATCATAGATTTTTTCAAAAAATTTTTTTTATTTAATTTCTTACATGTTTCTCTATTTTTCTACATAGTTGCCATATTTTTTGAAACATTTGTCATTATGTTCTACAAGCTTGTGTATGCCTAAGTCATCTGCTGCCTGTGTGGATAACTAGTTTTTAACTGCTTCTTTCACATCATCTGTGGCTAAGTGCTTGCCGCTGAGAAACTCCTTTAGGTAGCGGAACAAGTGAAAATCCCTCAGCGCCGAGTCAGGACTGTACGATGAGTGGTCAATCTGTTTCCATACAAAAGATCTGATCAGATTTTGGATGTGAATGGCAGTATGGGATCTGGCGTTGTCATGCAGCAACGAAACTCCAGATGCCAGAAGGCCACGTCGCTTATTCTGTATTGCATGTCAGGGTAGTGCAGTAAGCGGCTGCACTTACTGTTGTCCCTTGCTGCATAAACTCGACTAACAAGAATACATGTCTATCCCAAAACACGGTCAACATAACCTTGTGTTGAGATTGTCTGCTTAGTCTTGTCTTTGACTGGTGGTGTCGTGTGACGTCATTCCAATGACTGACGTTTAGACTCTGGGGTCATATGAGAAACTTACGTCTCGTCCCCTGTGACAATCTTCTCTAAAAATTGGTCACCTTCCTTATGATATCGGTCCAAACACTCAAGAGCACAAGCCATTCCTTTCATTTGGTTTTCCTCAATAAGCAGCAGCCTGGGAACCCAACTTGTGCACACTTTGTGAAATTTCAATTTTTCAGAGACAATGTTGTGCAAAGTTGTTCTCGCCACATTCGGAAATTTCAATGCTAACATTGAAAGTGTGAATCGCTGGTCTTCATGAATCTTTTCGTCCACGGCATTGATCAAATCATCTGTGATCACTGATGGTCGGCCTGATCACGATTCACCAGGGACATTTTCCCGTCCTTGAAAGCTCTCACCCACTTTGCTGTCATTCATCGTATTGGAGCCAAAAACTTCATTTATCTGTTGATGAATTTCCACTGCTGAAATGTTCCTTGCTATCAAAAACCGAATCACTGATCATATTTCACAGTCGGCAGGCTGATCAATTGTTTTAAACATTTCAAACTGACACTGTAAACAGCACACGGCAAATGGTGTCGTATGATGAGCAAGGCATGCCAGGAGTCTGTGCGCATGCGCATTTCAACGTTTGTGAAACATTTGATTAGCTACGGCGATTTGGACCTTACTTTCCGAATAACTCTCGTATATGATAAGAAAGCATGTATAGAATAAAATATGTGCATCCTTCCTTACAGGCAGTGAACAGGCAGTGAATTCCCTTTGTACAGCTTTGAGCCAAACACATGGAAGTCACTTGGAGGAAGGTAAAGCCTATATGGAGGATGCTCGAAAAATTCCCAGTTGAGTAAAACTGGTTGAGAAAGACAACTTGAAGACTGCTAAACAGTCAAGGTTCAAAACTTGCAATTGCATTAACCTAGTCCTGGCTTTCTGTTTTATAACCAAAGGTAATCATCTAAGCACTGAGTCTAATTAAAACTGGAATAGAGTCTAAGCACTGACTGCTTTTGTAACTTGGTTTGTAACTTGCATTTCAATGGTTAAGAATTGAATGTGTGACGTACATTTTCAAGCTTGCAATGGAAATAAGAGGAATATACGTTCCCATATACGTATTTTCTGTTTCTAATAGCTAATTGAAAAAAAATAGTGGGTCCAGATAGCAGGAACACAGATTTTTATTGCCTTAGATATTTCGAATCTTTGATTATCATCAGAGGCTTACATGTATTGGAATAGGAGATAATTTTGAAATTAACAATGAAGGTAAATTGAAAGGTAACAATGGATATATGAAATTTTATTATGGTTAGAACTTTTGAAAGAATTAAAATTCTACAATCAAAATTCTCCATAAGCAATGATTTACAACAAACAAAAGTTCCAACAATATGAAATTAAAGAATAATTTCATCAATAATATGAAGTTGCCATATGTACATTGTTACCCATCATTTTACCTTCATTGTTAATTTCAAAATATAGGGTTCGGCATAAAGATCTCCCCTATTTGGAGAGGCTACTGGATGAGCAGGTGTTGGGTTACGGCAATAGAGGGTGCATCAATTGATAGTAGTCATCATGCCATTCTCATTGACTGCAACGGCTTCTTTCTGATGAGGCCCAATTCCATTTGACAGGCACTGTAAATAAGCAACATTTTCGGTACTGGGCTGAAGGAACCCTCGAGAACTTCACCAGTGACCACTATACAGCCCTCATGTTACTGTTTGATGTAGCGTTGCCGAATTTGGCATATGGGGTCCGTACATTTTTGAAGATGACTAGACAGTAACGGTTAATTCCAATCAATACTGTCACTTGTTGGAGACTTTCCTCCGGCCTAAGTTTAACCAATTCGTTGAGGGCCATGAAGGAGATGTCTAGTTCCAACAAGACGAAGCTACAGCCCAGCCTTATTGACATTCTCTAGAAATTCTGAGAAAATTGTTTCCTGGGTGTCTCCTATCCATGCACGGTGACATTGCTTGGCCACCAAGGTCGCCAGATTTGATGCCTTGTGATTTTTTTTCCTTTGGGGATACTTAAAGAGACAAACGTTCAAACACTCCCGTAGAACCCTGGAAAATCTTAAGGAGGTAATCACCCAGAAAGTTGCTTACATTCCGCCAGAAATGACACGAAAAGTTGTGAATACCTTCTTGGAAAGGTTTTATTTGTGTTTCAGTAATGAGCTTGTCATTTAAGGGATATAATTTTTAAAAGAAGCTAATGTAAAATGGTATAATATATGTTATTCATAAATAAAAATATTTTTTCTGTATCTTTGTTTGTTTGTTTGTAATTATCTATATCTATAGGAGGTCTTTATGCCAGACCCTAAATATCCTATTCCATTGCATGTAAACCTCTGATGATGATCTAAAGTCTGTATTCAGAATGAGCACTAATGCTCTTCCTCAAACCATTGTCGAGTACAAATTCAACAAGAAATTAATCCCTGCCGAGGAAGGTATAGGAAAGTAGAAGCCCTGATTATCATCTAATTTTACCCTTTTATCTGCACTTTTTAACCCCCCCCCAATTTTTTTTAATTGAAAAATCGATTATCTGGAACGTAGTATTTAGAAAATATAAGAGCTCTATCTTCTTTCATTTCTCATAATTTACTATCGAATGGTATCACATCCCATATCTTGCCATAACTCTAAAGACCAAGTGACTGCCTCTCTCACAACTCCAACTCCATTGGGAAATTTGGCCCAAACTTCATAGTAATATAAACTTACCTAGAGAAATCTGCATACTGAATTTCACTCCTTTACATAAACCTTTTGGTCCCCTCTAACTGCCACCCACGAAACACCTACCCCAATGGGCCCATCAATCCAAGCTAAATAGTGAAGATGGACACGTCAATAGTAAGCTATATTTCAAATTTCAACCTTCTACCTCAAAAAATGCAAAAATCACGAAGGGGAAGGACAGACACATTGGAAAACCAATAAGTAGTGGAAGAACAGAGGCCACCTAATAATTCGTGGAATTCGTATTCTACAACCGGTTTGAGCAAGAGCCTTTACTCATCCTGAATACATACCTAAGAACTGAAATAAAGCAATAAAAATCTACACTATATGGAAAAATGTGTTCAGACAAATGCTTGGTTTAGACTTTTAGCTTTTATTTTTATTAAATTAATATATTGTGGAGGCCAATCTTTTGCTTTCTACTAAATTCTGGAAAACTGCTTGAGAATTTTTTTTTGTAAAGCGAATCCCCAAGCAGGCAGTAAAGAATGCTATTTTCCAAACTTCTAATTCTACTCTCCAATTCATTCCAAAGGCATTCTATCAGCGTAAAGCCTGGGCTTTGGGCTGGCCAGTCCAAAGTTCGACATCATTCGGTCAAACCATTCTGTTACAATCCCTGCCGTGTGGCACTGAGCATTGTCCTATTG
>JAHWFO010006931.1:7273321-7332892 GCA_023313115.1 Rhysida immarginata
AAAAAAAAAAAAAAAAAGTTCTCAGAAATACGTGGAAACAGGTACACAAAAGGATTATTATTTTTTTTTAAATCTACGTGTGTTTAAAAACAATAATAATAGTAATAAAAATATCTAACCCCGATACTTACGCATTATTAGCTTTGAAATTCTGTAGTTTATAGAGCTATTATGTTTAAAAGAAAGTCTCATCTACTAACAACTACATGTATATTTCACCAAAGACCCAAGTATATTTTATACATTTTCATATGATAAACATGGTAAACAGGTAATTTTGGCTGTTCTATTAAGATGAATGAATAAACGTTTAACTATACAAGTGAAAACTTATGTACATAAATAAATTAGTGAATAAATTTTATTAAGAGATCTACAATTCAAAGGGCTAACCTTCATCTACATTAGAATCTAACTGGGTGACTTTGACAGATAATCTGTCAATTCGTATTTGTAGAGAGGCCGTCCTCTGTCCCAGTGATAAGGCCTCGTTTGCAAGATCGCCAAATATATCCTCAGCATGCTTACTGAGACTACTCAATTGGCGAATAATATTGGATAATGTGCCGTTGGTCACACATTCTAATTCACTGGGAACTTCGATGGGAATAGCGCCCCTGCTAAGGTATACAGGTTCAACCACACGTTGCAAAAGTGGCATGCTGATGGGGGAATTTTATCTGTCAATTCAAAAAAAAAAAAAGAAAGAAAAGAAAAACAAAAGATGTTATTTCTCTGATAAAATATACACAATTTTAGATATGTGTTTTCTACTTGGACATACAAATAACCTATATAATAAAAATGCAGAATAAAAAAACAAGTTTATTGTCATAAAAACCATAATTCTAAATTGCATTCAACTATTTGTGTTTTCAGTTGTATTGTTTGTTTATATAATGGAAAATTTAAACTTATTTGAAAATGACAATGGAATGATGTTCTCATTTATTTCTTTCACATTGAAATCTTTTACTGTGAAAATATGTAGTAATAATAATAATAGTAATACCAAAAGGTGTCAATTTTGACAAATGACCAACTGATGCTCTCTTTAGAAATATGTGCTCTATATATCTCTAATAAATGTGCTACGAAACTGATAAGGAAGAATCATATTGAAATCTTTATTGCAATATAAAGAATTATATCATTCTGGTAAATCATAAAAAAATTCATATCTTCTCACAAGAATGTAATGGGAATAAGAATTTTATTATTATATAGATTAGCCATAAAATCCTTATTTGGTTAAAATCGGATGAACAATTGAATGTCTAAACTGCATGATTATATGTAGAGATATATCTTTGCAGGGTAAAATTATTAGAAAAACGTTCATTTTATTTTTAACCTTAAAATAGATTAATTTCATACTCATAAAGTAATATCCAGCATATAACAGAATCCTGTGTGACGCGTTTAAGATCTCCAGGACTAATTCTCACACGATTTTGTCAGAACATCCAACTTCTGAAACTTAATGTAATCAAACGGATCGGACTCGTCTATGAATTTGCTGGATAATGTTCAGTATCTGCACGATGACTGATTATGCGACCAAGTTAAATGAAGCTTTTATTAATTTAACCATTACATCTTAACCATTTATTGTGACTAAATAGAAAAGGGGGTATATAACAGTTCGTTAGGGGGGGGGGGGGGTCAAGGGGGTTGGAGCCCCCCAATCTTTAAAGAGCAACTGGCATCAAAAAATCAAATTTTGAAATATTAAGTAAATAAACATTTAAGATCATCTATTTAAACAGTTTATAATCGTTTAGTTATTTAATAAACGAACAAAGAATTCGAAAATTGTCCACTCCTCTGAAAACGAAATTGCACTATGTTAACGCTAGAGGGCATGCTCATGACATCATCTGAGACAAACATTTTCGTTCACCAGAACCGTTGATTGGAAAGATCCACTGCAGCATTTTTATCATATTTGTGAATAATCGCCTTATTATTTAGAAAAAAAGACCATGATAGTATTCTTCCTTGTTTGTCTCAGATGACGTCACACTCTAGCGGTGAAATTTGTCGTACTCGAAAACGATTTCAGTTTTCAAAACGGAGTTTTAACTTAAAATTTTTACTATTTTAACCATCACTGCTTAGCCATATACTGTGACTAAATAGAAAAGGGGGTATATATTAGTTCGTTAGAGGGGGGGGAGGGGGGGGAGGGGGGGGTCTGGGTTAGTAAATTGAAAGCTTAAAATTCACGTATATTAATACCTAAATTTTTGTGTCAGTTGCCCTTTAAAAAATAAATTCATTTACCTTGATCGCATGATCAGTCATCAGGCGATGAGCAGATAGTGAACCTTAACCAACTTGCTTTTGTCATCCAGATAATCCCACATCATATGTGAAGAAATGGCTGATTATCTCCAATGAGTACAACATCATTACTAAAATTGGATGCCAACATATATCATCATTCTGGTCCAGACACTTTCCCCATAAGGCGATATGCCTTTGGACCCAGCCACCATACCACCTTCGGTTTATGGCTGTCAATAGCATTGGAAAACGAATGTTATCACGAGCATACAGTAAACCCTAATATATTTGAATTACAAACATCCTGAGGAATGCTTGTAATGAACGATAATAATTATATATGCATTGATGACAAAGATGCCCGAGTGTTAAAATGGTCACTGTCACATTAAAAAAAATGACGTGAGGAGACTGAATGTCCCAGTTCAAAACATTTTTGTAAGCAAGGGCTTATAGGCAAAACAAATCTGGATTTGGTGAAAAAAATTTATGAAAATATCAAAAATATTTAAATCATACACAATTCAAATCTTGATCTAATATACTTATTTTGTATACATTTGTTATTATACTATGAAGATATTTATTGAAAATTCTATCTCTTGAAAAAAAAAATTAAAAAAAAAAAACCCAGATAGAAGCTTTATACCCTTAATGCCCTGCGTTACCAGAAACTGCCTTCATCAAACTTTTACATTTGTTTTTCATTAAAGGATGGGATCATGAAAGTGGGTGGGATGAAAGGGAGGAACTGCTTTTGTAAATTTCTAATCATTAAATGGATTTAGGAGATTTAACAACACAATTTTTTAACATTAAATTACAATAGTAATCACATTATTTTTAAACCAAAGCTTCGTTATTAGGATTATTTAAGCAATGTACAAATAAATCGATGCACATACAGAAAAACATATAAATAAGTCACAATGAAGGCCTTATGATTCGAAAATTTTGTTTAAAACATCGCATAACCATGTACGAGTGTCATCTAGCAAGCAAAACCTTAAATGTAACAAAATTTAAGATTAAAACGGATACACTTAATATTGTAATAATATAAAATGAGGAAATCTTTAGTAATGTAATACTAGTTGCGATTTTCGTCTTCTCAGTCATTAAGGGATAAATTATGGGAGTGAGGAAAAATAATGAAAACGTTGACAATAATGTATTATGACATCGTCAAAGATTTCCGATCAACCTTTGTTGCCTTGGACCGTTAATGATAAACCAGTAATGGGCAAATAGTGACTACTTTTAAATAAAAATTAAAGATTTTAAAAAAATAAAAAAATAAAATAAATATGACTCATATTCGAGTTTCATGTTAGCGATACAAGAGCACATTAAGAGAAACGATAGCGGAAAAAAAAACTGTTTAATGTGTCTCCTCTGACACCCACCTTCAAGGATGACCGAGGCAATCGAGTGATGTTGACATATCCTATTTTATAAGCTATTTTATCAAAGACTTAAGTGTTTTTCGCCTTCAAACGAGACTGAAAAGCAAAATTTTAACTTAACATGTAAGGCTATAGACTCTACTGAGGTCAAGAGTGAAATGAGTGAAAATCAAATAATAACGCATTTAGAGTTGCGCTTAAAAGATAACAACTTATAAATACAGACCCACCTTTAAATCACATCACAGATCGTACTACTCTTTTTCAGTCATTACTTAAGGAATTAGGAGCCTTGTAAACACATCTATAATCATGACAGGAAAACCCACAAGAGAAATTTGTACTGAAAATGGCGTCCACCTTTTCTGAAGTCATCGAATGACGAATCGAGTGGATAGAAAATAACTTGCGTGAGTTGAAATTTTTATTAATATTGAATAAAATTATAGAAATAAAGGATACTCGTTTAGTAAGTATATTTTTAATGTTATGATGTTTTTTTAAATAGCCACTTACAGGCGATACAGGAACGCTTCTGCAGCGCTATGAAGTTTTAAAAATGGCTTCCGTCAAATCGTTGGTTCAGTATGAAGAGAGTGATAAAAGCGATGAAGATAGTAATGAGTCGTCGTCATCTGAAGAGACTTCGCTCGTTTTAAGCACGACAACACCGTCTAGTTCAATACGGAGCCTTTTAAAGTCCGTCAATGCGGCACCGGACGTTGCAGCCAAGGTAAAAAAAAAAAGTTTGATCGTCATCGTAAGGACAGCACATTGTAGGAGTATGGGGCATTGCCTACGCTGCTTAGAGCAAAAGTGGTTATAAAACAGGTTATCTGAACTCTGAAATTTTTAAATGATGTGTCTTCTGATTTTGAATATTAGATTGAGAAACTATATTCTTTAATTTAACCAGCTTCGACTAAGCCAAAATGTACCCCATCAGTGTTTGTTTACAAAACATGTGAGAGTGCTCTTATGTAAAGGATGATCGTTGCATGAATATCCGATTTATATATAAAATCCCTGACGTTTAAACTTCCTGAAATATGCATAACACCGATTCCGTAAATGGAAAACTGATGATATAACTGAAACAGAACTTGCGATTTAGAAACTAGAAATTACAGCATCCATATTGAAGAACCCCATCCCTCGAAATCCATCCTTCACCAGACTGAGCAGGTTTCACAGAGAATTGTGTGTTGGATGGCATACTACCTTTAAAACTCATTGGTTCACCTAAGCCCAATGTCTCAATATTAACATCAACTGTCTGCTTCTCGTTGAGCGCTGATGAATCTATCTGAGCGCAATGTGCTCTCCTTCAAGATCTCAATCGCAGACTGCTGCCCCAATGCACATTGATGTCATCTGTCATTTGATGTGCTACATAACAAGGTCATTTACTGAAGATGTAGTAGAACTTGGAGTGGATGAATGGGAAGGTTCAAATGTTTATTAGCTCATCCGAAATTTGTTTTCATTGTCAACATGGCAAGATAAAAATAGAGGAGACATTAAGTTTCAGAATTCCCTTTTTAGATTAAAAAAGCCCCCCCCCCATCCATTAATATTTAGGCACTATATGGACTACGTTCTTGGACAAATGAAATTTACTATTTTACTTTTAAATTTACATATCATGACATTCTTAATATGATTAATGTTTACTGTCCGAACAATTGTAACACTGAAAGTTTAGAATCCGCACAATGAAAATCTCAAAACTTCAGAATCCCACAACCCGAAAGCAAAACTTCCCTAACCTACCAAACAAATTTAATAAAACAACAACAACACTCCAAACAAAAGAAAAAAAAATAAAAAAGTCCCAAACAATCAAAACAATAAACAACAACGAAAAAAACCTAACCTGAAACACGACCCACCAAAACTCAAAAACTTCAACACCATAAAAATAATGCTCTAAAAGTTGAAAATCGAAATTTCTCCAACAGAAAAAACATTTCCACAAAAATCCTGGCCAATATCTACTGGCTGCTTAGCATCGCTAACACAGTGTGTGAGTGAAGAAAGGGAGTTTATTTCTTTTCGGAGTGGGTGGGGGTGGGGCTGCCCCCCCCCCCCCCCCCCTCTACCTCCTTCTTTCACATACACACATCCCACATCCATAAAGCAACCAGCAAAAATTAGCAGGCAAAACAAAGAAAAAGAACACTTATGCTGGGTGCCCACTTAGTGCGACGATCGCACGATTCTATCGCTTTGAGTCATATGCGCATGCGCAACAAACGCCAGGTGATCAATTCGCTTCTCGGTGCCCACTTGACGCGACGGCCACGTGACTGAATGTGCATTCGCTATCTACGCGATCATTTTGCTTCCCACTTCTCGAAATAGGTGCTGCCATGATTGCATGTGCCACATGATTCGAAACTGTTTTCTGATTGGGTGCGATAGAGTCACCAAAAAGCTCTGGCATGCAGAGCTTTTCAGTCGCCTCAGATGCGCCACAGAATCGCCCTCGTGACGTCACTCTGCGCATGCGTGCTTCACAAAGCGATAGAATCGCGCAATCGTCGCGCTAAGTGGGCACCCAACATAACTTCAGATGCAACCACCCGAAGCTCCACAAAAAAAGAAACCACTGAAACAACAGAACTCTAAACACCATAGCAACCCGTGCACAGATGCCAACACTGAAAACAGCAACAGCAACCCCACACGCTAAACAGAAAAAACAAAAAAAACAAACACAAAAAACAAAAAAAGCAAAGGAAAAACAGCACCACATTATCAATGCAAAAAACAATGCAGGAACAAACAGTGCTAAAAAAAACCACAAAAAAAAAAAACCCAAAAAAAAAATGGAAACGAAAAAAATTAAATCGAAAAGCAAAATACTCCAGAAACAGAAGCACCATAAAACTACACACAACCACCAGACGAAACTCCAACAAAAAACGCTAAATCCCCAAAAACGCAAGAGGGAGATTCCCGACAGGTAGTTTTCTCACACGGTGAAGTGACATGATGGAAGAGTTCACTTTATTATGCTCAATAGGTAAGGACATCATAGCGATAGTATACTTTATATACTCATGCGCGATCTGCTAGCTGCTTTTTTTTTTTTTTCACTCAAGCCTACTCACAACCGCTCGTTTCAGCCTTTTGTTGAAGTGCCAGGATTTAAGAAAATCAGAGCATTTTAAAAAATATTTTCCCTACCTATCCTTACCTATTGAGCACGATAAAGTGAACTCTTCCGTTTCACCTTACAGTGTGAGAACTTTAACTCAGCGAATGTGTAGCAGCCTTTGCAATTGTTCAGATAGACAACATTAACCTTTAATAATTATTAAGCTCATACAAACAATATACGATTATCATATACTTCCTCAAATTTAAAGCAAGTTTGCAACGTTTATTGCAAAAGATCAAATATCTTTTCTATTCCTCTTTTTCGGTGTCATTATTATCATTGGATCTATTGAAAATTAGCCTAGCAGGGGATAAGCATACTCAGGCATTGCTTGATCCTCCAAACTTGTTAATAAGGAACTAATAAAACATCCATGCATCAGCAGAATTCGAACCTGCAATTCGTTGGTATCGAGAGTGACAAAGCCTTAATGCTCTCTGAGCTGGCCTATAAAATAATATAAAATTGATAAGTTCTATTAATAGGCTATTGAATACACCGTTAATTTGCACTGTCTGCACAATCACAAATCGCAACAGGCAAACCCATGAATTGATCTCGCCCTATGACCAAACAGGTGGAGGTAAATATTGGCCCGTTCAGCTGAGGCATATAGCGCTGAGAAAGAAATTTGTTAGAGCAGTGTTCTTCCCAGAAATTTTTAACAGCTAGAGGGCATGAAAAAGTAGTCAGGCAAGGATAGAAGAATTTAATTAGCAGCATGAGGTAAAAATGGGTGTAAATCTTAAGCAAATCCATGTGGCATGTGGTTTAACTGTAATCAATGGAATCGAATAAATCTAGATGAAAAAGAAAAGGAAAAATTCAGTGACCTTGATTCGAGCCAGGGACAAGTGGTCCTAACTGTCGACAAGTTGGAAGCCCAATTTTCACCATCACTTTATAGTCTATTTTCATCAGGAGTTTGGAAAAAGAATTTCTCAATTCTTGGGCCAGGTGGTTCCTGCCTTATCATTGGGCTTACACTGTGACTGCTTAGTCATCTTTAAGTTAAGCTGCGGTAGCCCAGTTGGTAGAGGCGAAGAGCTAGAGACTCGTAGTTTCTGGCTCGAATCCAGGTCATGAAATTTTTCCTTTCCCGTTTCATCCAGAATTAATCTTATAATTTGAAGCATATCTTCATTATTTTTACCATCACTTTATAATTGGAATAGTGCAAACATTTTGATATGCATCACATGCAGTGAGAGGAAAACATTATTTAGTACTTCAGTAAAAATAAAACATAAAAAAAAATACTTAAATTTGAAATAAAGTATGTGACACATCACCAGTTTTTAAATTAAAAGTTCACTTACATAAATAGAGCTATGTTCACAAGTTGATTTCAATGCCAGACAAATTTCTCAGTAAATAAAAGTAAACTATGTAAACTAAGCCAGAAAAACAACGATTCACCAAATAAATTAGCTGGGTGGTCAAGGTAAACATCCTAGTGGTACACCAAAAAAAAAGGGCCTAGGGAGAATCCTGAGTTGAGAAATTTGAGGGATCTTGTGTTGCACCGAGTGTGGCTTTGTGATTGTAACGATAGTGCAAATAAGCTAAATACACTTAGAAAAAGAGTGCATTAAAATTTTTAAAGAAACAACAACCTTATCTGTAACCCTACTCTCCTACAACTGCTTACGTTATATGTACTCTTCTCTACAGAGTGGACACCTGTGTTTCAAATCTGTGTCCCATAGTGCTCGGTTTATTGGGATATTAACCTAAAGGTCCCTAATTTAATTTTGAGCTATGAAATTTTTCACTTTACTTAGAAAATTTAAGTCTGCCCCTGAAAATTTAAATTGATTATCACTTCATCTGTTTTGTTTTTTTTTTCATATTGCCCACATTTATTTATTTTCAGGGAAATACCTTGTAGATTTATGTCTTTGGAAGCAGTGTTTCCTACCTTATTTTATGCTTTCATACACTGAAAATATTTAGTTTCTACCTCCCATTCCAAATAGCTTTTTCTTATTCAATTGCATTTCCTCTCCCTTTATACTCTTTCAGTGTTCTTTACAGAAATTTTTTCTTTCCTATTTTCGCCAATAATTTAAACATGTGATGTTTGGCATGTAAAAATTCTCATCAGACCATTCATTACTTACTCTTTAAAGAAATTTTTTACCTGTAAGATGGAACAGATATAAATATCCTATTTTTATGTCAGATTATATATGGACCTCTCAAATTATATAAATTATTTTTGAAAAATACGTCAAAAAGAATGACCTCTATTTACATCGAAACAATTGATGCAACAGCCCACACTGCACGAAAAAGTATGACTGTTGTTCATTGCGTGCTCTGATATTATCTCATGTTTCGGAGACATTTCTTGGTCTGCTTGTTCACCTAATCTTTCCTTTCTAGAATTCTTTCTTGAAAGAACATTTGTTCCATATGAAAAACACTCTTGAACCCAGAGAAGCCATTGTTGACGAAGTTGCGATCATTGATGAGGATCTACGGAGCTGCATATATGGCAACTTCAAGAAACGCTTGCAACAATGATTCAAACTGAGGCCATCTTTCTGATGTAATTTTTCAAAAAAATAATTTTGGAATTTTTGTAGAACAAATGGCATTTTTTGTCCATAAGAATAATCATAAGATGTTCAGTGAGGGTTTTATTATACGCCGACCTCAGCTGTTCAAATTAATGATGAAAAATAGGAAAGAAAATTCCACAGCCTGCATTCGAACCAGGAACCTTTGGCTCAGACCGCCAACACAGCAGCCAGTTGGGCCACTGTGGCCATGAAAGCATACCACTATTTACATGACTTTAGGGCTTGGTTGGAGCAGTTACCTAGTCCGCAGGCTGGGATTATCTTTCCTAAGGCATAATATTCATTAAAGAATAATCATAAAATGTTCAGTGAGGGTTTTATTTTACGCCAACCTCAGCTATTCAAATTAATGATGAAAAATAGGAAAGGAAATTCCACAGCCTTGGTTCGAACCAGGAACCTTTGGCTCAGACCACCAACGTGCCAACCAATTTGGTTCGAACCCAGACTGTGGAATTTTCTTTCCTATTTTTCATCGTTGTTTATTTGTTTTGTTTGATGTACATTTTTTTATGATCATTTGAATTGTGACAGTTGGCTTGACGCCACCCTATATAAAACTTAATCAGACAGTCAGTAAAGTTAGCTGGTTGTAGTGTCCCATGTAAAAAGGGCCTGGGGAGAACAGCGCCTGTTTAAGTCCAACCGGTTGTAACTGATCGAGAGCATCTCAAACGTTGTCTCCTTAAAGCAATGGCTGGTCTTGCTTATTTTTTATCAAAAGTGGATGTTGCCGTCTTTGTTCATGCCCATCTCCATCCTCATTGAGTGGAACCAAAGTGGTAGAGCATATACAAGGAATTCAAATCTTTGTCTGTCCCATGTATGATAAAACATTTTCTTGACAGATGCATCACAATTTATTTCTACAACACCAAGAGGGCTGAAATTTTGAGGAGTCCTATTTTGAACTTTCCACCTCTGTTATGCGACATTGTAAGCTCCACCGCCAGATGGCAGCACGATAGCAAATGTTTAAAATGGTGGATATCAGTGATTCATATTATAAGCTTCACCGTGTTGCCAAATTCGAGTCTAATGGAATCGACCCTTTAGTCCGTGGGATCAAATTAAAGTCCAATGACAAAAGTGGTTGTTGAGCAGGACCAAGAATAAAACCCAGGGGGATGCTTGTATAAAGCCAAAGAAATAGAAGAAGACTTCTTTGAAAAATAATCAATAGAACTGACGGATGTAATGGTGTAATGCCAGAGTTGCAAAGTTGTATGCTCCATAGTTTCAGAGAAATTGTTGTGCATTATTTTTTGAATGCTCCTTGTACATATCCTTGATAGTCAAGAGGAGAATGAAGTTAATGCAATAGATGATCCAAATATTTACAGAAATAGTTGAGTTCTGACAACATATATTCAGCCTCAAATGTTGTGAGCTAATATACCAATGTAATTTTGAAAAAAGAATGGTTACGACCACGTTGTCCTAACATCCACAAACAGAAATGAAAACGTAAAATCCATTTTCAAATGTATCACATAGTCTGATAGCCATATCCAAAATGTCTCTAGATTCCATTTACATGCATAAGGTTCTACATATTGTTGTATGCCCAGTGATGTATTGAAATAGATTGACATCTTCATCATTTGTAGAACAAAGTAATTTCTGAGAAAGTAAGTGATAAGGATATAGAAATTCTTGAGGGAAATAGCAATATATGTATTAAACATGACAGGAAGAGTTTTTACTGAAAATAGTCATTCATTTCAATTATAACTGCCCCCCCCCCCCAGCTTCAAATTGAGCCCATGCCTCTATTCCTTTGATAAATTCCTTTATTTTACAGCTGTAATCTACATTACTTATCTTATTCTGAATCATTTTCCTCATCTGAAAGTATAACCTAATTCCTCCATAAATTCAGAACGTTTTCACTTTCTCGTTATGGCCAGGATTAAAGACCCGGCTTTTAAAAGAACTTGGCTTCAAACCGGGAAAATATGGTGTTTTGTATTTTATTGTATTTTGTATGTATTAAATAGTGAATGAACATGTTTAGAAAATGAACAGAATGCACCAGTTGCCATGAACTGCATTGATGTAAATGTGTTCTTTTTAACAAAAAATTTTATTACATTTTAGTGACGTAAAAATTCATTTGTATGGTATAGCAAGAAAAGGGTATCATTCTCCTATGTTTATTATTTAGACATGCTTCAACAAGTGAAATTTTATAAATTAAGAAAAGAAACGAAATAAAAATCATTCGCTTTATTTTATTATTTTTATGATTGATAAACAGTGTAATGTTATTCATAAATGCTTATGTTTTTTTTGTTTTTTTTTAATGAAGGAAGGACTTGATCCACTGAGACATGTTGACCCAACAACAAAAGAGATTCAACTGAATTTAAAATATGACGAATTGTTTGCACCTGTGGTAAGAATGAAGATTTAAAATATTTTAAATTTTTATTAGAATTTTTATCTAGCTAATAAAGGCCAATTTTATATGAAAAAAGATTTAAAATTTTTTTCTTCTTAATATCATTATGTGGAAGAACTAAAAGTTTTTTACAACTGCAGTAGAATCAAGATTAACCGAGCCCCAGTTATCTGAGGTTCAGGTCAACCAAATAATCAAAGACTTCTGTAGCAAAAACTAATTTAAAATTTTTGTTTATTTTACCAATTTAACTACATACGCTTGTATTGTTTTGTAATTTACGCATTAAATGAACACTGTCTGTAAATTATTCCAGTTAGTTATTGTTAAATTTTGTCATCCATTAATACTAGATCTCCGTATTATCCGAGTTTTTTTCATATCCAGAATAGTCTCA
This sequence comes from Rhysida immarginata, assembly GCA_023313115.1. Classification (NCBI taxonomy): domain Eukaryota; kingdom Metazoa; phylum Arthropoda; class Chilopoda; order Scolopendromorpha; family Scolopendridae; genus Rhysida; species Rhysida immarginata. The sequence goes on from JAHWFO010006931.1 coordinate 7,285,572, forward strand.
GTCCCAATTAACTTGGATAATTGTGATTCAACTGAATAATCCAACAAATTTGTTTGTGCCCATACTATGACTTAATATTGGGTCTATCTGTCTGTCTCCAAAAGTTCTTAAAAAATACTCCAAAGTGTTGTTTTCCTTGATTGTTCATTTACTTCATGCCCCGTTTTCTTCCAAACTGAAGATCTCAGGAAGACGAGGATACTCATTTTAAAGTCAAGTTTTAGATAGTATTTTGTGCAAAAAGTACTCCAAAGTTCTGTTTTCCTTTTTGTTTCCTGCTTGAAATGTCACTCATGTCCACTTTAGCAATTTTCCCCAGGTTAATGTTTCCCGCATTTAATGTTTTTCCACATATTAAATGTTTTCCCATTGGTCCCCATTTTTCTTATTATTATTAATGGTATTCTTCCCTGTTTAGTACGTTTTCTCTATTCAGGATTTTCCCGCTTAACGTTTTTTCTCAATGTAGTCCCAAATCAAAATTTTCAGATTTCTTCAAAATTAATTGCACGTTGTTTCTTTAACATGGAAACGCCACATGTTGCCGTGTGTTAGGTACAGAATGGGTTCTACAGGGTGCCAAGTGGGGATTACGGGCAAGTAAAGAAACATTATTTTTTTTCTTTTTGTTTTAATGAATGTCTTCAGCGTTTCTTGTTCACATGCTTTTTTCAAGGGAAAAAACTCTGGCCTTTCTATTTGAATCTTCAGAATTCACTTTTAAATTTCCTAGACTGGATGAAGCCTTTAGTTTAAGAGGTCATTTATTTGCGTATTGATAACTTTGATGATCTTGATTTCGATTTTGAAGAGTTTACTGATTTCGATGCAAATGCAATCACCTTAACAGTTGCTGAAATATCCGATCTGGTAGTGAAGCTGTGGAAGCTGAAGGAAGAGAGCTGCACCTTTTTCTATTGCCACTGTAAAAAGACTGGATGATTTAAAAAATTTTTCAGCAATTATGTTTTGCAAGAACTGCACTTACAAAGCGTTTTGGTGATTGAGAGGGCTCTTTTTGAAATTATAATGAAAAATATGACTGGCGCAAAAATTGCCACTTTTCTATCTAACTCGGACACAAATTACCATTTTGTGAGTATTGTGCCAGTTTGTTATAAGTATACAATATGCAGAGTATTTTAATATGTAATTAAACTGTGGCCATCATTTTTAGCTGTTTTTGTACACTTTTAGATATATATGTATTTTTTTTTTTTAGTTGTTGTTTTTTTTTTATTTCTTAAGAAAAAGACCTCCATTTAATTTTTCCCACTTATTACGTTTTTCCCAGCAGACCTGGAAAAAAACATTGAACTGGGATTCTACTGTCGTGTGTATATAATTTTACAATCATTTCATGCTGTAAAAAAAAATGCTGTGCTAAATCTATATATACATTTGAGATATGCAACCTATGAAAACATGCATTTTGACTAATGTCTGAACTTCCCTGTATAGTTTTAATTCTTTAATATCCCTTCAATTTGTTAAGATATTATTTTCTTAATTTATGCATTGGTATTCAACTGCTTGGTATTCATGAAGTTAACACAATTGCTAAAAAATTAAATTTAATCCGTGAAACTCTATTACAAACTTCTTTATTTCAAAAAACTACATTTTTCAAAGTGTAACATATATAAAATCTGTATGCATATTATATTTCTATTTTTCTTACTGAACTTCTGGTACTCTACTCGTATTTTTTTTTCACTAATTGCTGATATCGTGTGCTGGCACATACTTGCTGAAACAGACGTCTGCTATCAAGTAATTTATATTTGAACATGCATAAGTGACCATGTTAGATAAGTTAATCCTATTTTTACAGGGTGCTCAGAAAATACTGTTAAAATTTTAAAGGGCGGTAGAGGGGACCAAAATAAGCATTTTCCCGGGTTTCTTCTTGACTGATGAGTTAAAGAATCATGTATGTTGGCAAATATTAATATTTGGTTCATTGCTGCTTACATTTCATTGTAGCAACAGTAAATAATTATTCAAGCATTACTGATTATGAAAAATTAATTGGTAAAAGCACATTGAGTGAACAGAAAAACAAAATATAAATTATTGCTCAGGTCCAAACATTAGGCAAAAATTTTTTTGAGAATTAGTTATTTGGTTTATACATATATAATTGGACTAATTTTTTTCTGAATAACAGGTTGGACCTGAAAATCCATTTAGAACACAGCAACAGAAGGCTTTCAAGAATATGCTGGCTGGTTATGTAGAACCTGCACATGTAAATGATTTTCATTTTGAATCTCAAAGGCGAACTTTTACTAGTTTTGGTAAGCATTTTTATTTATGATTTATTTGACTGTTTCATTATTTATTGTAAGACTGTGGAATTTTTGAGTCTATCCATTTTTGATGAAGTTTGATGTGGAAGAAGTCTCTGACTTCACCTTGCATAGCATAAAAACTTAAAAGAGCATCTAATATGTCTGGAATCAAATCCGTGTTATCATGCATATGCACTACACTGTATAAGGCTGTCCAAAACAGACTGTTTTGTGCTACCTGAACATTTAACTCTTAGTCAGTGGATGGTAGGTAAGAGCAATACAGGGTATTCTCGAATAACGTGTACAAACTGAAACTGGATAAACAGCACATTACATGTACAGTTGACTCAAAACTTTGCTATGTTAAAAGAGACCACTTTTCCAAATGATCATATCTTACAAGGAGACTCCAAGTACTCGGACTCACCGATTTTGATAAAAAAAAATTCTACATAGCTTTCACCAAATTAAACATCCATGCAAAGCCATTCGACGCACTACACTTCTCAAAATTTTTCGAGAAAAATATTCATAAAGTATATTATAATTGACTACACTTTATAAATGCCCGAAATGTAGCATAGGTTTTTATCATGTTCAGGCGGTCTAGTGGTAAAATACTAGATTTCTGTTTTGCAGGTATGGGTCAAATCCAGTCTTCAATAATTTTTTTTTCTCTTCGAAAATATTTTTTAACATGTATGGGAATGTTTCCAATTTTCCAATTTGCTACCTTCATTTTCCAATTTTCTAAAATTTCTGATTTGCTAAGATTATTTTTACATAAATTGAAAGGTTGTTACAAGTTATATTTATTTCCAAACAACTTTTTACAACTTAAATCTCAACATTTATTTTGACATGATCACTTTCTTATAATTATTTACAATAAAAATACCACTATTCAAAACTAAGACATTTCAAGTGGCAGCACCAACTACAAATAAATATATTTACAGAATTCAAATTTTTCTTGGCTACCTCACTGTGAATGAAAGAATCCAATCCTGTGGTAAAAGTTCAATCCAACATGGTTCCCGAAGATGTTTGGAAACACATAGTTCTTTTCTTTTTACCAATGGATCTTGAATTTGTGATGAAAACTTTCCATCATCCACATGAGGAACTCCAATCATTGAAACAATTATAACACAATGAATTACATCTTATCTCCGCCTAAACATGTTTTCGAGGCCATCTCGGCTCTCATCATCAGAGGCTATATCATACACTCTATTCATGAACCATGTTGGATTGAACTTTTACCACAGGATTGGATTTTCCACTCACAGTGAGGTAGCCAAGAAAAATTAGAATTCTGTAAATATATTTATTTGTAGTTGGTGCTGGCATTTGAAATGTCTTAGTTTTGAATAGTGGTATTTTTATTGTAAATAATTATAAGACAGTGATCATGTCAAAATAAATGGTTGAGATTTAAGTTGTAAAAAGTTGTTTTAAAATATTTTATCCTCAACATTATAGATTTGTAATATTTGTTATACACTGGCGGAAAAAAAATCCCAACACCACGAAGGACTTGTTAGATGAATGAAATCTGGACAGTATATTCAGCTGTGGTATTTATTCAATTGATTCCAGTTTCAAGGTTGCAACTTATAGGGGGTGCCATCAGCGCCACCCTGTACATGCAAATGAGACATTCCAATGACAGATATAAAGGAGATCAGACGCGCGTATGTGTCACTTCAGACACTTGTGGACGTGTGTGATACTGTACTGTAGAGTAAAACATGCCTCGAAGGCGACTGCGAGGACGTGTAGTGGGCCTTTGAGGGGGTGGACTTTCGTTCCGTGCTATTGCAGAACGCATGGGTCGAGACATTGCCACTGTGTACAACTGTTGGCAGCAACAGGATAACACTCGACCCCACACTGCCGCTGCAACCCAACATGCCCTTCAGGGTGTCCACATTCTACCATGGCCAGCACGATCACCAGATCTGTTGCCCATCGAGAACGTCTGGGACATGGTCGGACGCCGTGTCAGGGCTCTTCCACAACCAGCAACAACTGTCGCTGATCTGACCATCCAGGTACAGCAGGCATGGAATGCCATACCACAAAATGACATTCGGCATCTCTACGACCGTATGCATGCACGTGTGCAGGCCTGCATAGACCAGCATGGCGACTGAAGTCCGTGCTTTTCACCATGTACAGGGTGGCGCTGGTGGTGCCCCCTATAAGTTGTAACCTTGAAACTTGAATCAATTGAATAAATACCATAGCTGAATATGCTGTCCAAATTTCATTCATCTAGCACAAGTCCTTCGTGGTGTTGGGATTTTTTTTTCGGCCAGTGTATTTATTTCCCTTTTTAAAAGAAAACCAAACAAACCACAACAGAAGTTATAATTCACTTGTAGGTAAAGACAGGTAATAGTTAATGTCGTTCTAACAAACTTCTGCTCCTAGAAATAGGAATTTGTAATTTGGTGGCTTATGTGCTAGTTTAAAAATGTTATTGGAGGGTGATTGATAAACTATAGATACCAATATGATGCATTATACCTGGTGATCCAAAAGTCAGTAGACTTTTTAAAACCTTATAATTATTAAACTATTTACAATAAAACGATGCGGTTTGCACAGAAATGCTCAGAGACACGGAGGATTTTCTTTTATAATGAAATATTTGACCAAAAGGTGGCGCTGGAGTTTCATGTAGAATACAATCTTTCATGCGTGAAATAAGCAGATGGGTTAATAACGCATTATCTTGGCTCTAAGGATGTTATTTTGATGTTACTTTAAGAAACGCTTCGACACAAGCGATTTTCGAAGATTCAAGAAACTGAATTTAAGACGAATTTAAAACTCCAGCACCGCCTTTTGGTCAAAAATGTAACTAATATAAAAAAAAATATTTTTCATACTTACTTACTTTTCAAACCCGCTTATCCGTTAGGGTCGCGGGGGCAGCAGCCCTATGGAGGATCTCCAGCGATCGCGATCTTCCGCCATCAGGCGCATGTCCTCCCTGGTAATATCCAAGCGACTCGAACCCAGATTCTCCATGTAGTCTAGCCACCTGGTTCTAGGCCGACCCCTTGGTCTCTTACCTACCGGCTTGGAAATTAACAACTGCCTAGGAAGACTAGTTTGCGGCATCCGTATCACATGGCCATACCAGCGCAACTGAGATCTCTCAGTGCGGAGAAGTAGCGGCTCAACACCTAAAGATTCCCTTATTGTGCTGCTGTACACTCTATCTAGTAGGGTAATACCTGCCACACCTCTCAGAAATCTCATTTCGGCCGCTTGTACCCGCGATCGCACTCTTTCGGTCATTACCCAAGCCTCATGACCATAGGTGAGAATGGGGACAAAGATAGATTTGAAGGCGGAGAGCTTGGCTTTGTTACCCAGCTCTCGTTTCGTTACCACGGATCACCACAGTTCACGTCTGACACAGCTTGCTGCACCGATCCGAACATCCAATTCTTTCTCCTGCCGTCCATTACTCGTGAATGCAATCCCGAGATACTTGAATTTCTCCACCTGTCTCAATGAGGCTCCCCTAACATGGAGAGCGCACTGAGCAGGCTGTATGAAAGGACCAGGACCTCGGTTTTAGCCACACTGATCTTCATCCCAGCTTCTTCACATTTGGCTGCAAACCAGTCTAGTGCATGCTGAAGGTTCATACTAGAAAACCCAAGGAGGACAAGGTCGTCAGCATTTTTTCATTATAAGCAAAAATCCCCCGTGTTTCTGAGCATTTCTGTGCAAACCGCATCGTTTTATTATAAATAGTTTAATAGGTACATGGCGCAATAATTATTTAATCTTTGTGTGAGTTAAATGTCATCCCAAAAGTTACAAAATTTATAAAAATTATTAGTGGATAAATAAACTTTTTTTTTTAAATGATCATTTATCACTGTGGATCATTAATTATAATTCGTATGTACATTTTATAAAAAAAAAAATATAGTAGCAAATTGGAAAATCAGAAATATATTTAGTAAATGAATTACAAACTCCCATACATGTTAAAAAAAAATTTACGAAGAGAGGAAAAAAAAATTTATCGAAGACTGGATTTGAACTTGTACCTGCAAAACAGAAATCTAGCGTTTTACCACTAGACCATCTGAAGATGATAAAAACTATGCTACAATTCAGGTACAGTGGAACCTCGGTTCACAAACGCCCCGGTTCGCGCACCACAGTTTTTGTTTCGGTTTCGCACTGGCGCATCACTAACTTGCCATTGTACACATGCGCAGATAGATAGTGCCACTTTGTATTCGTGTGAATATCGTTCGTAGTTTAGGTTTTATATCTTTAATGTTATTCTCGACGCCTCTATCAATTGGACTATCGCATGCAATAGCACAATTGGTAGAGGCGTCGAGCATGACACACGAGGTTCCTGGTTCGAATCCAGGTAGCAGAATTTTTTCATTCGTTTTTTTCAAATAATATCATTTTATTTGCGAGTTTGCTCTTCCAGTTCATATTCTTTATTTCTTATTGCGAGTTCATCAAACTTTCTGATGGTTTGGATAGGAGAAATTCCTGATCTGTGAGCTGGCTGTCCGCCTTCCATTGGGCTTTCTACCTTGACAACTTGGTTGTCTTTAAGACATTTAGTAACAGCATGGTTGTACAATTGTCTTTAATGTCATTCTTAAATTACTGTATTGCACCCTAAAATTAAGGGAAAAAAATCCGTTTTTGATCGTTGGAATGGATTAATTGTATTAACATTGATTTGAATGGGGAATGTTGCCTCGGTTCACGAACAACTCTGTTCGCGAACAGACTCCTGAAACGGATTAAGTTCGTGAACCGAGGTTCCACTGTATTTATAATTAAAGTGTAGTCGGAAAATTTTGAGAAGTGCGTCGAATGGCTTTGTATGGTTTTTATCAAAATCGGTGAATCCGAGTACTTGGAGTCTCCTTGTTAGATATATCCAAGCATGTCCAACAGGCTGTGATTCAATTCTTACCTAAGTAAGGCACACAACCAGAGGAAAGTTTTAGTACGTGTAAAGTGCTTATAGCAATGCTTGTTTGAAATGCAGCACAGTGATTAAATGTTGATAGAACAGTAACCATGAAGGACATAGCAGTAATATTCTTATCAATGGATAGAGAATCGCTCCAAGTTTTGTGTACTTTATGTGTCTACCTGTGGTGACACAGAAAAATCAATCCTGTATTCAAATTCCTGCCACACACCCCAATATTTGACAGTCAATGTCCGTGACTACATTTGTTGACGGTCGATCCTCTCTCGCAGCTAGGCTAAATCATAAGGCAAAGGACTCACAATCCACAGATCTTTGGCATAACCCCATAAGAAAAAAAATCACATGGGGTAAGGTCAAATGACTGTGAAGATCATGGTAGAAGAGGAGAGTCATCTCGAGAAGCACATCCAGTTCAACAACCAGGAATTTCTGAATTAAGATAATGATGAACGTCCTGATGAAAATGAGGTGGAGCCTCCGTCTTGTTGAAAAATGAAGTCCTGGTTATATACCTGTAGCTACTTCTGCAGCATATTTAAGTATACTGCATCGATAACAATTTGCTCTGCAAGAAAACAGGCCATAGACTGAAAGATTTTCCGTGCACCAAATCACACTTTATGGGAATCACGGATATGTTCTACATAACACAAAGATTTTCAATGCACCAAATGAGTAGATGGCCTTACCAGCCATGTAAAATGTGGTTTTATCACTAAAATTCAGTTTCTCCGTAAAACTATTTTACTCTAGCCTCTCTTGAAAATCAACCCAGAATTGGTAACAAAAGATTGTGATTTTGGTACTCACTGCCTGCAACAGCTCTACCTGATGTGGGTTCACTTTCGAGTTAGAAAACCACATATGCTAAATAATTCTGCTTCTATGCCAGCTATCTCCACAAAAATTTGATGGCTTGTAGGGAGTTAATTGTTCCAGTTTATGCATGTGTACGTCCATTACTTTCGGAGATACGTGCTCGAAGTAGGGCTTAGTGTTTACGAAGATACATTAGACAGTTGACTGCAGAATCTACAATTTTTGACTGGTGGAAATTGCTGACTTCGAGGATTATGGCAGATGTTTCTTGCACATGCACAACGGTCTCCTCCGACGGTCCTAGCTGACTTGCTAATTGTTCGGCAAACAGGGAGCCAGTCTCCTGAAACTTGGAGTACCACACATGAATTGGTTTGCCTGTAGATGCTTCTGATTTTTGAGAAGAAATATTTGCTACACGTTCATAACCAACACACGTTTTGTGAATGCTAACATGCAAAAAGCATTGTGTTCATTCATGGATGCCATATTTTCGTTATGACTGCCCTCCACTAGCTGATTCTACAAGTACACCTCAATGCTTATTAGGATTGTAAACTTTGAGAGATTCTTTATCCGATGCCTGTTATGGTTATTCTTCTATCGATTTTCCAAACCTGTGAAGGACTTATGAATTGCCAAGTATTTTATCAATTAAACTGCACTGTTATGTTTTATTTGAACAACTCTTATACTATACAGGGTGTATCTATACATTTGTAACAGACTTCAGGGGAGTGATTCCTGGGATCAAAACAAGAATGTCCCTATGAATTATTTCTTACAAAATATTGTTAATGAGTTACATGTATAAATACACAGAAGTCACATGTTTTAATTCACATCCTCAGTTTAGATGTACGTCAGTTTTTGGATGATACCTTCTCAGGATGATGGATCAGGCATCGAGATCCTGATGCATTGGCCTTCACGGTCTCCTGATCTTAATTGGAATTCATGAAAAATATGGTGCACACTACTCCAGTTAACGACAATAACGATCTGATCTGGAAGAGCATATCAATAATGTCTGTGTAGCTGTTCGACAGGACACGCGTATATTTGAGCGGCTTCGCCAATTTATGTTGAGGCGTTGCCATGCATGCATTGCTGTTCATGGTAGGTACTTTGAGAATCTTGTGATGTGGCCAATGTACATCCTATAATGTCATCGCATGTAACTCAGTAATAATGTTTTGTAGGACAGATGTTCATAGGAACAGTCTTGTTTTGATACCAGGAATCATCCCAGGATGCAGCCAGTAGAAAGTAATGAGTGTGAAGACTCATTAGTACAATGGAGCAATGTGTGAATGTCAAGTTTCACGTGAAATGATTACTGGTATGCATCCTATGTTTTCGAGCAGAATTGTACAGGAGTGAATAGTAGATTTTGTTGTACGGCATCATAGCCCGCACGATGTGATCTATTTGCACAACTTTTTGGCTAAGCAAGGTGTGACTGTTCTCCTGCTGATCTTGAATATCCACTGTATTGTCTGGATGTGGTGTTTGCAAACATCTTTTGTTTCCCTGCTTCAAGGGAGTCACTAAAAATTTTTTTTCCTCATAATTGTTTATAATTGAAGATTTATAAGATTTATTGAAATCTTGTGAATTTAAACCATGTCAAATTTATTTTTTATTATTTATAGTTATTTGGGTTTTTTTCAAAATTTTATCAAAATTTGAAGAGTTGGCTTAGATTTTTATAGGTTTCGTTCTAATGCTTCCCTTATTTTTTTTTAAAGGTTATGCCTTGGATCCTACAGTAGATGGAAGTGCTAATGAAGGCAAGAAGTTTGTTGGTGAAGCCAATACAGCAGCTGCTTGTGAAGGCATGTTGAATGTCTTTTTTCTATTAATACCCCCCCCCCCCTCCTTAACAGTATTACTGCTCCCGTTTTCTGTAGACTCACTTATACTTTTGAAAGGGTAGATTGCAGATGATTTTTTAATCGGCAAACATCATCTGATTCCCGGCTGTAGAAAAAAATCCGAATTGTGGATTTGAGTTCATGGCTTTAAATTAATGAGTCTTTGTTCATTTGCTTTAAACAGTGAAATTAATATTCTTTACCTTTCAGAACAATAATTAACAAGTCACTTGAACTTTCATTCATAAATTAATATGAAATTCATGTGTTAAATGCTGTTGTTGGCGATTCACAGGCCCCGATGAAGCTCACTCCATTCCAAGATGTTGTGATGTTACAATTTTTCTTTCGCTATTGGTCATCAGCTTGTTGATAGAGTTATGGCCACCGCCGAAGAAATAAGAAGTTACACTAAATCATTAAAATGAGATTACCAATAATTATTTACATATTTCTGGGTTCGCACTTACTCGCAATTTATGCGTCAAATGGGCATTTTTGCTAAAAATTGACTCGTGATTGACCAGCAAGTCAAAATTGACTTGTTAAATTTTGAATATTAACCTCATGTCATTTCGTCACATGCAGTCTTGTTTAAATTTCTAATTAATTATAGCAGCAACGATAGAGATTGTGGATGCATGTAAAAATATGGAAGTTAAAAAGAATTTAAAATTTTACTTGCGTTTTCCGAAAATTTTACTGGTAGTTCTCAGGCTTGGGAGTCAAATTGACTCGTGTCCTAGCACGAATTCTAATATTTCATTAATAAATTTATAAAAGTTTCATTAAATATATAAAAATAACGAAGATGGCTTTATAAATAATTAAATTACTGTCTAAATTACTATTTAAAATACTATGGGACACTAAAAAGATTTAGTTCGATTTTTTTGTTCAATTCACAGTTATAATATTATTTTTTTTAAGCCACACTCACTTTTGGCTGCACGTTTGACATTTTTGATTTTTTTTTTTTTTAGTTTAGAGCCGCAGAGTTTGAAAAATACAGTAAATACAGGCTGTGGCTCTATATTTGAAAAATATTAAATAACACTAACCCCCCCCCTCCCCATCCAGTTTTTGTTTTTCTGTAACTCCTTCTATAATATACAGTTATTAAGCTGACTCTTCAGTTTTCAAACAGAATTTTTGAGAGTGAAACTTTGTATATTAAAAACATGAAATACAGGTAAAACCTCCTTATAACAAACTCGAAAGGACCAAGAATTCAGTTCATTATAAAGAGAGTTTGTAATAAGAAGGTGAAAAAAATTTGAAGAAAACACAAAATTAACAACAAAAGAATTAATAACGGTAATTAAAAACGTTGGTTATCTTAGTTTGATGGATTGCTTTTGCACGTAATAATAATTTTACCTCTCTGGCTTCAGTAGTTTTCAAATTTTTCTCTTCTAAAAACTCCAACACCAAAATTGATTAATTTTTCCGTTTTTACTTCAGTGAATATACAACATGAGTTGTAAATGCTGATTATCGATTGAACTCAGCATTAACAAAACTGTTAAATTGTTTGTTTAGTAAATCAACATTATTATTTGTGTATGATAATTTCGGTTAATTTAATAAAATCTAAGAATTACTGTTGAAACCATTAGTACTTGACTACATCTGCATTGTTGAAACCAGTTTAGAACGTGGCATGTAAATTCGCGCCAAATTCACGTACGAAAACAAGACTTCCGATTCACAAAAATAAAAAATACATGTAAAGCTATAGAGTACTGTACTGTATTTTAAAATTAACAACTTCAGTTCACTATAGGAAGATGTTAGAATATAAGAAGTGAAAACTAAAAAATTTTTGTTATAAAGAGAATTTCGTTATAAGGGGTGTCATTCAACTTTGGGTCTATGTGTGGCCAACCAAACTTTAAAAAAAAATGCATTCTATAGTGAATTTCATTATAAAGAGGTTTGTTGTAAAAAAGATTTGTAAAAACCTGTATCAGTATGTATACATTCCTGAAAATGAATTCAGAACTGAAAGATTGGGACGTAGTGGATTTCTAACCTGAACATCGTACATCGTAATATTCATGTTCATTGTTATCTAAGAAATTAATTTTTATATATCAGTAAATATTTTTATGTTTTTCATTTTTCTGTTAAGATAAGTTTCCATATTACAGTATTGTGTGAGCCATTATACAGGGTATATCAGGTTCGATGGTCATAAAGTACCTAGCATGATCCTTTGCATGATTACAAACTTAAAGTTCCTTATGCAAAATGTACAAAACTCAAATGTTAAGGGTCTAAACATCACGCGAAGTTTGCTGAAAACGTCATTTAATCTCAACAATAGCCGCCGATTTAATTGTAATCGTCCCTTTGCATTTAATGAACTGCTGGTGCGGAAAGTTCATAAATGATACAACGACGCAATTTAAATTTTGAGTTTTCAACATTTTCGATAAGGAACTTTAAGTTTGTAATCATGCAAAGGATCACGCTAGGTACTTTATGACCATCGAACCTGATACACCGTGTATAAAAGAAAATTTCATTTCTTACACATTCTTAATTTGAAAATAAGAAATTTCATTTCTTTTTTGTTTTCAGGTTCTACTGTCTTTGAGTCAGGCAAAAAGAATGAAGCCAATTTAAGAAAACGAGTGAAAAATACAGATCCTAGTGATATTGATGGTTTTCTTGGTCCTTGGGGAGGTTTTATTGACGAACAAAAAGTCTCTAAACCAAGTGCTGTAAGTATATAAATAAGAATACAGATACTATTTTGATTTTAGTTTTCATCTGAAGATGTGTGTTTAAAGATTTGTGTGTTGTTATCCCACTACATCAGTTCACGCTTGTGTTAATGAAAGCTTAAAATTATTTTTATCCCAGAATATTCCACGAGATCTGCCCCCTCCCCCCTCCTTATCCAGTGACCATCTTGCCATACAATTTTGTTGATGCGGCTCTCCTCCCAAGCTAAATATTCATGTATCAGCCCTCTGCCCTCCCAAAAATATTTTGTATGCATTTCTCTTCAAACCATACAGTATCACTGATCAGTACAATATCTCATTGTGCTAACAACCACCTGTTTCTCATTTTCATTATGCTAATAATGTATACGAATCCAGTGTGCTCTTCATAGAGAACACTTTTGCTTCAAATCACATTGATGGTGCCATCATTTGATATGCTACATGACAGCTTTAGTTGATGGATATCTAGTGAAACCTTTCAGTGGATGACCTGGAAGGTTTAAACATTTATGCAGCCCATTTAGAATTCACAATCGTCAGCCCTCTAGCAGCCAAATTTTCTAGCTTCACACAACTCCTTTTGATGGGCTTATTGGAATATCAGACAATACCTGACAGCGTGACAGAGTAGGGTGCAGCTAACTATATACTGGTAAGCATCAATCACAATATATCCATTGCTGATATACTGGATTGCTGAGTTATTTTGGAGTGAACGTCAATGATGATGGAAAAAGATACCTGGTAGAGGAGGAGGCAGTTTTAAATGCACGCCTCTTTCTGTGATACCTCTTTTTAAATGATCTTCTATCAGGTAGGCTCGCTGATTTTCATCGCAATCATTTTTCTTGCCTTTATAAACAGCTACATACAGAGCCATTTAGGGGCTACTTACGTGTTGCTTCATCATCATCATGTAAATTTTTGAGTTGATGGTTCCAATTTCGTTAACTCTTACCTTTTTCTCAAAAGCCACACACAATATCCAGTCGATAACCAACTTCTTGCCATTTCTTCTTCAGCATTTTGGGCATAATTATTTCAGTAACTTCTAAATTTGTTATAACTAGGTGTTGAAACAGTTTGAAATAAAACAGTGATGGATATAGATGGGTCATGCTTATACAGTAGCTGTACCACTAGCGCTATCATGCTGTGAGGTGTTGTCTGGTGTTCCAATATCGTCGCCAAGGGGGTAAAGTGAAGCTTGAGTCATTGGCCACTAGAGGGCTGACGACCGTGAATTAATTTTCATTGTTATTCTGGTTAAATAAAAAAGGACGCAATAGTTTCAGTTTGCCTCTATTATGCAAATAAGAACCTTTTAAAATTTGCAAAAAATGAAAATGGGTTCTTAAAGTGGGGGTTGCGAAAAATTTGGTATATATGGTGTGCCCAAATGAAAAGGAGGCTACGATTATATCTAACGAATATTTTAAGTACAGAATATTTGACATACATTTAATGTGTAACGTGATGCCTACACGTAATTGCCTTTGATAATGATGCACTGATCTCAGAGCGTAAGAAGCGAATGATGGCTTCAGTATTGAAACTCCTGGGTTGTATACGGATCATTTTTCCACGGTGTTCTGCACTACCTTGTCACAGGTGAACCGATGACCTTCAGTGATTTTTTACTTTCTTATACATAATACCGGGTGTCCCAAAAATGACTGATGGATTTTGAAAATCAATAAAAAAAAGACGAATGCGATAGATATGTATCGTTTGCAGCCTTATGCTTAGGAAATCAGGGAATTTTATCCCACCAAATTTCAAATTTAGTTAGCATTTCTACCAAGAGATGGCGCTGCAGGCGATCTGTAACAAGCTGATAGCGTGTGCTGTTGAGATTGCAAGTCCGCTCTACCAAAATGGTTTTTTCAAATGGGGGTTACATTGAAAATGTCATTGTTTAGTTTTTTGCAACAGTCCTTGCAACATTTTCATACTGGTTTTTATTTTTTCATAGTTTTCAGTGCCACCTGTGGGTGAAAATGTTAACTAAATTTGAAATTTGGTGGCATAAAATTCCCTGATTTCCTAAGCATAAGGCTGCAAACGATACATATCTATCGCATTCCATCTTTTTTTTTTATTGATTTTCAAAATCCATCAGTCATTTTTGGGACACCCGGTATAAGGAAGTATTGTAATCACGAAAAATTTCGACCTCCAGATTTTCACTGATCTTCACGTTTTAGGATCCCCAGATTATGAAAAAGTGATTTCTGGAAAATGTCTTGTGTGTGTGTGTGTCCACGATAGCGTCCAAACGGCTAAAGCTAGAGAGACCAAACTTTAAACTTAAGATTATTATCTTCCTCCGGAGCTCTGATTAGTCTTCCAGTAGAATCGGTGAACCGGAAGTATCAGGTTACTCCAGCGCCAAAATATAAATTTTGAAATAGCTCATTAAACATTGCGTTTATGAAAATTTTGAAGGGACTAAAAAGTGTTCCAATTTCAATTTTAAACAACTTTTGTTAAGAAAGATTTTTCAAAATTCCAACCAGAAGTACCAGTTTTACTCTTGTCAAAATCCAGTTTTTGGCTAATTCAGGCGAAATAAGACTGTATAGGAAAATTTGTGAAGTATACAAAAGTATTTAGAAGTTAATTTTAACGCCTTTTGTTTACAAAATTTTTCAAAATTCCAACCGGAAGTACCAGTTTTACTCTTGTCAAAATCCAGTGTTTTGCTAAAATTGGCGAAAGAAAATGGTATAGGAAAATTTGGAATCTTTACCAAAGTGTTTGGAAGCTAATTTGGAAGTAACTTTTATTCACAAAATTTCTATCGGAAGTAGTTGTTTAATTTTTTTCTGTATTTGGACCAGGACATTTATGTATAAGAAAGTCGGGTGGTGACCACACTTCATTTTTTTAAGGGGTCGAAAATATGGGAGTCACATGGAGAGATGTCAGGGCTATATGGAAAATGTTTGAGAACTTCCCATCGAAATGTTTCCATCAGACGGAGGGTCTTCTTGGCCACAATTAGCTTAGAGTTGTCCTGGAGCAGTACTATCCATTTCGAGAGTTTCTCTCTGCACTTGTTTCCGATGGCCCGTTTCGGTTTCAGCAACGTGCTGCAGTACCATTCAGCATTAACGGTTTCACCCTGTTCTAGCCAGTCGAGGAGTATGCGTCCTTCTTCGTTGAAAAAGAATCTGAGCATCACTTTTCCAGCCTTCATGGCAGAGTGAGCTGTTTTGGGACGTGGGGAGCTGGGATGGCACACCATATACACATATGCAGCTCTTTAATAATGGGATCTTTGTATGGCTATATGTGCTCAAATTTTTCCGTTTTCTCCGTTTATTTTGAAATAAACAAAATTTAGCATTTTCTTATTTTGCCAGCATCAATAATAGCTTTAATGAGTAACATATTTCAATTTGGTGTGAATCCATGAGGTACATGTTTGTGTAGTTCCCTTGTTAGTGTGGATGAAAATTTTAATTCTAATTGCTTATCCATGTTCCATATTGTGTTTAATAAACATAAAATGTTTTTATGTTTATATATTTGTACGAATGTGAGTAGTCACACGAAAACGGACTTGAAGGGAAAATAATATATTCTGAGAAAAATGCATTTAAGGTTGAAGAAGTTAAAAAACCAAGAAAAGCTACAACTGGTTGGCAATGTAAACAACCAGGGCACACCATAAGTTCATGCAAACAAAAAACATTAATTCAACGTGTATGTTGTATAAGAGTCAATTGAAACTGAGTGTAAATTTCCAAAAACACAAATTACATTTCCAATCTCTTCAGGTCCTTTTTGGTGTGGCCACTCATAAATTGTTTTTTTTCTTTCTATTATTATATTATTTTTTTTTTAATTACAACTATTATGGCTGAAATTAGGAACTATATGATCTTATGAAATATTTATATCCATAAAATATCATTAACATTTCATTTCCATAACAAACAGGAGGAGCAAGAAGAACTTGAAGAAATTCTGGCTAAGCGCCAGAAGCGTGGCAAACAAATCGATGATCGGCCAATGGAAGAGAAGAGCATATTACACAGTAATGAACCCAATATTTCTTTTTTTTTTTTTTAAACTATGTTGCACTATTTGCTACTTTATTGACTGCTCTTAAAAAATATATTAATTAGCTATTGGCAGTTTCTACTGTAATTTTAATCTTATTGTTCTTATTTTCTTCCACCAGTTAAAGATGCATATGATTACCAGGGCCGTTCATTCCTCCATATCCCTCAGGATGTTGGTGTGAATTTGAAATCGGAAGATCCACCAGATAAGTGCTTTATTCCAAAGAAACTCATTCACACATGGTCTGGCCACAGCAAGGGTGTCTCAGCCATTCGATGGTTTCCCAAATCAGGCCACTTACTGCTTTCATGTAGTATGGACTGTAAGATCAAGGTATTTATTAAAATTTTTAAAGTTGTTTTAAACTTTGAGTATTAGACAAAATGTATTAAGCTAAAATGCCACGCTTTCATTTTTATGGAATATTAGTTTTCATATTTTGTATTATATTTTTTTTTCTTCTTTAGCTATGGGAAGTTTATAATGAAAGGCGTTGTGTGCGGACTTACCTAGGCCATCGTCAGGCCGTTCGGGATATTTGCTTCAATAATCCAGGAACGCAGTTCCTATCAGCAGCCTATGACAGATATATTAAGTTATGGGATACTGAAAAAGGTAAAAATGTGTGAAAATGTTTGCCTGCTTGCTTTACAATAGAATAGAATACAGATTGTCTGTACAATCATCTTACCTTTAATCCTATTCACTACCTCTTCTCCCCAAAAATACTATATTCTCTCGAAAGGAAGTATCCTACAATTCCTAAGTACTTATGACACCTTGGGAATATTGCACCAATAATATTGAGTTGGAAAGAAAGTTCCGAACAATCATTCTAAATAGGAATCTGTGGCTCTGCAATCACACTAACAATATCCATGTATGCTACGAACAAATGCAAAAATATCTTTCTTCATGACAACACATGACCACCCGTTGCAAATGTGACCCAGACGAGAAAAATCAATTCAAAATCAAGTTTTTGGTAGATTTTCATGCAAAAAGTAATCCAAACTGCTGTTTTCCTTGATTGTTCATCTATTTGATGTGCTGTTTTGCTCAAAAGTGAAGATCTCGGAAAGACGAGTCAAAAACTTCTGGGGCTGGAGTGGGAGGTTCTCCCTCACCCACCATTCACGCCCGATCTTATGCCTATAGACTACCACTTATTCTGGACACTTCAGAACTTCTTGAATGGCAAAAATTTTGCAACTGATACAGACCTCACAACTGCAGTAGGTGAATTCTTCGATGGCAAACCAACTGTGTTTTACCACACAGGTGTCCATGATCTACCCCCGTCGTTGGCAGCAGGTGTTCGACAGTAACGTTGAATACATTGCAGATTGATATGTGCCTTTCGCTGCATGTTTCCATGTATTTTGTCATTAATAAATATTGTGTGGGAATTTTCTTTCCATCCCAAGAGATTCCCTACTTTTAGGCGAGGTATTTGTTTTGCTTATGTATAGGGTACTACAATGGGTTGAATGACTCGTCAACGAGCTAGCTAGCGTTGACAATGTCGTGCACAAGTGCAGAGGTCCAAAGGAACCTTATTTAAGTTCTAGTAATTTTTTTCGAAATTTTTTTTACACCAAAATGGACCGATATTCAATTGAAATGGTTGTTGCCAAGCCTCTTCATCAGGTCATTCTCTGGTATGGTTTGTGTGCAATTTGGGTTTGTATTTTTTCCATGAGACAGTGAATTCAGCATGCTACGTCAAGTTCTTGACAAAGAGGTTCATTCCTAATGTCTATTAAGAACACCTGATGCAAGGCACATGGTTTTGGCAGGATGGAGCACTCCACATTCACAAGCGACATCCTGGACTGTCAGAAGTCACTATGATAATATGTCATCGCAAGAGATTTCTCATATAGCCCTGATTTATCGTTACTCGACTTCTTTTTATGGGGTTATTTTGAAGTTAAAGTCTACAGAGATTGGTTTTGTTTTGGAAACTCTGTCATCCCTCTGTTATACTGTAAGGTTACTACCAATTTTGTTGATAGAAACAGTATTATGAACCCTTCTCTCACTGAGATAACAAATGTGATAAAGTCGGTTTCAGTAGACCAATTTAAGCGGGTTATCGAGAAATTCGAGCAGAGACTTCATTTCGCAATTTCCTCAAATGGCAAACATTTTGAGAAACTTGTGTTTTAATTTCCTTCATTCTCGTATGTAAATCCTGAAAATTTGAAATAAAAAATCTTTTTTTCATTCAAACGTTATTCCTTTTTTTCATTATTGAGACCCTGTGAAGCACCTTGTACTTTTCTGAATATTGTTTGATGTACAATCTATATCCTATGTGTGATTTTCCAAGCCATTGATTAGCCATATACTAGTCACAAAAATTGCTTTTCTGCTTTATTCATTTATCTCTTAAAATGATGTTTGAATGGTTTTCTATTTTAAAGTTTTAATTATCACTATGTTTTATGGTGTTAACATCTTTTCTTATCTTTTACAGGGGAATGTATTACAAAATTCACAAGTAGAAAAATTGCTTATTGTGTTAAATTCAATCCTGATGAGGATAAACAGCATCTATTTGTTGCGGGAACATCAGATAAAAAAATCGTTTGTGTAAGAATTTTCAATAAATTTGAAATCCTTAGATTTGCAGAAATAAAACTAAAAATGTTACTTTTTCATTTATTCACTGGTTTATTAATTTTCCATTTTATTCACAAAGTTAATACATTTGATCTTTGTTTTGTTTTGTTTCTTCATATTAATATTGCTTTTTTAATTCTATGGATAAAGAATTTCTTCGATAATATACGAGGTGCGATCAGAAAGTTCTGGAACTGGTTCATTTAAAGAGAAAGTACTTTATTTAAATACATATACACAGTGTCCCCTTTAAAATAGTCCCCTTGCGAAGCCATACAATGAGTCCAGCGTTCCTGTCAGTTTAGGGATGTGTTCTGGAAGTTTTTTTGTTGAAACGAGTCAAGCACCTCTTGCGATTAGCACTGGATCTGCTCAATCGTATCAAAACGGCGACTTCCCATTGAAAACATTCATGCTCTTTTCAACAGGATCTTCTTTTTGGAAACAGGGCAAAGTTCTGCAGTAGTGTGGGTGTGTAACAGAAATCATGTTGTTTATTTGCAAGAAACTCATTTGCGAGGAATGCTCGGTGAGAGGGTGCATTATCGTGGTGGAGCATCCATTGTTTTTCATGCCACAAGTCTGGTCGCTTTCACCGAACGTCCTCCCTCAGATTGTTTGTTGCTCGAATTTGCTAGTTCTCAAATTTCATGATAAAATCGGAGATGACCTCACACACAGTCACAATAGCAGTATTTTCTCAGTCCCCAATGCACATGAAACAAAATCCTTTGAAAAGCTGATTTATGAATGTTAGGGCTATAATTTACTGTATTTGCGGACTATAATCCTCTGATGGCTTGCTGCCATTTGTTGGCAAGATGCACAACCAGTCCTAAAATGTTTTGATCGCACCTCTTATTAAGACAATAAAGAAAACAAATTTCTTTTCTTTCACCATCATTAAAATATCTTGATGTCATTCCTCCCTTTTTGAAATTTATAGTGGGATATCCGAAGTGGAGAAATTGTTCAAGAATATGACCGTCATTTGGGTGCTGTCAATACGATAACTTTCATTGATGACAGCCGAAGATTTGTCTCCACATCTGATGATAAAAGTCTACGTGTGTGGGAATGGTGAGTTCTACTGTAATGCTTTTAAATTATCATTACAGCAATCTTTCATTGTTTCATTTTTAGCGTTACTAAAGATTTTACTGAAGAAAATTCTGTGATTCTGCTCTCTTCTTTCAGAAAAAGAATAATATGCATCTCATCTGGTGTATATTAATGCTTCCTAAGTTAAGCAAAGTTTCCAACCCTTTAAAATCCATATACTGTAAACTGTAGTAGTCATGTATCTTAAGCAATCATTTGGTTCCCTAATCTTCAGCACTGTTTAAAAACTATATATGCTCATATAAAATATTTAGTTTAACCCATAATCAAGACCTAGGTTCAATTAAAGTGTACTGTAGAAATAAGATTTGTAAAAAATTCATTGGATTTAATGTAAATTTAGAATAGCAGATTACTATCAGACTATAAGCTTACTAAGGCTTTGCTTGATTTTCCAAGCTTGTTAATAAAGGGACAAACACAAACATCCATGCTTTAGTGGGATTCGAAGCCACGATTCGCTGATTTCGAGAATGGCAAGACCAGCGCTCTCGGCCACTGAGCTGGCTAAGTTTTGTTTTTTTTTTTTAAATTAAAACGTACATCCAACCCAAGTTTCCACTTTATTTTCAAAAGTTCATCCAGTGTTTCTTGAGCTTTTCCAAGCTCAAGCTTTTCCATCTCTTTTTGTTGTCTAAAAAGTCCAATTGTTTGAAAAAAATTTTGACAGTTGTTGTTGTGCAACATTTTTTTATCTTCATTCCCCTCAGAAAAAATCACATGGACATCACTAACTACTCCACACTATCAGAATTTCATTGAAATGCGGGAATGCCATGAAATTGCACCCAAAAACTTCTTTTGCCCTCTACACTAGCAGAAGAATCCACACAAAAAGTTGGTTTTGGGTTATCTATAGAGAGCAGATAAACAGAATTTGGATTTTAGTAATAGTGGATCTTACATTACTATGTGAGAAATGTTAGCTTTTTTTTCACTAACAAATCTTTAAAACTTTTGAAATTTTTCATTGTTAGCTTTATGGTGCTTTATTTTAATTGGTCTTATGCAAAATGTGGGAAATTGATACATAATTTTTAATGAAAAGTTTTGTTAATTTAATACGTGTACTTTGCTTTTTTTTTTTTCTTAAAAGGGATATCCCTGTTGATATGAAATACATTGCTGATCCTAGTATGCATTCCATGCCTGCTGTAACACTTTCGCCAAATGGTAAGTAATAAAAATCATTCACTGAACTATTCAGAGCATGTTTTGAAAAATGGAATATACTGTAGTGAAAACTTACAATTTATATACTGTTGTTACCTGTTGGAGTTCCTTGATAATGACCTGGAGCATTTTTTTACGAACTTGTGTTTTTTACGAACTTGGTTCATTGACTTTTGGGATCGTCTGATATCGGTGTGCGCGTTCTGTTGCCTGTAGTGTTCCATTTCTTCTGATAGCTGAACATATCTTTGATAATTTTCCCAAAATTTCATGAATAGACATGCTTTTGATGTGACATCTGATTATTACTCCTTTCTTAAAGTCACTAAGTTCGCCTTGTTTAACCATTTTTTCACCTACGACAACATTCCACGAGCAAGATGCAACACGAATGCTATAAATTACGATGTTGTACAAGCATGGGTTCCAATGCATGCAAATTAGGATGTCTCATTCCATTATTTTAGGGTGCTATACTAAATATGAATTTTTTTCATCGGTTTGCCATATCAATATTATTTTTATATGATTTTTTTATAGCACAAAGATGCTTCATAGAAAACCTAATTAATTCTTAATTCTATCGCCTGTTTTTTTTGTTTTTTTTTTGTAAATTTGGAACCAGTTTGTGTGCCTCCACCAATATTCCTATATCTGATGGAGTCACTTTTATGTCATGTCAGTATTGTATTCATGGAAGAAGAATAAAATTGTATTCTATTAGAGACTTAAGTTTTGTCCACTCAGCATAGTTGAGTAGCAGTAAATTCTAATAATAACATTCAGTTCATAAAAATATACTGTGCATTGTCAAACTAAGCAACAACAACAACATAATTTTCGGTATATAATACGCATCTGTGTATAATACGCTTTAAAATTACTATATTTTTGGAAAAAGGAGCATTCATAAAAAGCAACAGGTTATAATATGCAATGTATGCAGCTAAGATAGGAAGCCGGTGATAAGGAGTTCGCCATTATTTTCAAAGATGCAGTGCTGTATGGCCATGTGAAGTTTCGCTTTTATGTTTTTAAAGACTTTTGCCAAAAGATTAAAGGAGAAGTATTGAAAATAATGATCATATGACAAAATAAAATTTTATTCATTATATTTAGAAGCTACATTATATCAGAAATAAATCTATTTAAAATCCATCAATCTGGAATCGTCTGTGTCTGAGAAAAATAATTCAATAATTTCAGTAAGCAGTTCTTTGTTAGGCCTAATTACCGTTTCTTCCTCTTCTTCGATTCCCTTGGTTGAATCATCCATAAGAAGGGTAATTTTTGCTTTCACAAAAGGATTTCGAATTGTATTTTCTTTTACTTTTTGCCATGGAAAATGTATCCATTTGAAACAAAATTCAAACATTTTGTTTTGATATTTTTAAAAAGATTGGCTAGTAGCCAACATCACGAGATAGTGCACCCTCGGCCGATATCATTAAGATTGGTCACTGACATTCATATACTGCATTTATTACTGAGCGAGCTGTAGTTAATGTGTAAGTAATTTGACTTACTTTTTTTGCAGTTAATTATTACAGATTTCACATGGAAAAACGATGCTAAAATGGCTGACCAACATCATAACTGGGTAGCCATTTTGAATCACTATTACTGAGAAAACCAGGAATGTTGCTGCTGAAAGAAAGCAACATTCTTGCTTTGCAGCAATTCAAAATGTTAGGCTTTGCGCATTAAAATTTTAAATTTTATCTGTTTTTATCATTGAATTTTATTTTGCATAAAATGTTTATTATATCTCAAAAATCACGATAATTTATCATTATTAAGCAATTATCAAAATTTATAAAATAATCTTTCATTATCTTTCATGTTAAATTTGGAGGGGATGATGCAAATATTACACAAGGCTGTGAAATTATTTATTTTAGATAACTGGATTAGAGAAATGAATTTATTTAAAGAATAGAATCATTTATATTTACTTTTGTTTCACCTTTTTTAATTTCATTGATTGTTAGGTCAAAAATGGAATACATAACTGATTTTGTTTAATGCTTTTGCTTTATTTCTTAGGAAAATGGCTAGCTTGTCAATCCATGGATAATAAAATAGTCATATTTTCTGCATTAAATCGTTTCAAAATGAACAGAAAGAAAGTCTTTAGTGGACACATGGTTGCAGGATATGCTTGTTCTTTAGACTATTCTCCAGATATGAGGTATGTTATTGATTCAATATGTATAATGGTACGTTGAACATTTTTTCCCCCCCCTGAAATAAAAAGAGATTATTTTGTTTTTTAAAAATTAATGGTTCGAAGGTTATGTTTATCATAAGCTAGTTTAATCCCAAAGGAAAATTATTAATGCTAGGCTATAACCTAAACTCATGTACAGGAATAGTTTGATTATTGCTTTCTCAATTCATCGCAGTTAATGATTTGATATCAAAATACCAATTATTGAGCTCCAAATTTGAATTAATGTAAATATTTTTCTATTATGCAAAAAAAATTTGGCCTAAAAAACACCTATTTTAGCACTATATTACCATAAATCCCCTTGTATAATGCAATCCACTTTTTCAGCCTAAAAAAAACAGCGAAAATGTTATCCTCTTGTAAAATGCAGTCCCCATTTTTGACTCGCTGCGAGAAATAAAATATGCATACTCTTTATTTTTTACATTTTTTAGCTTTTGGCGACGAGAAATTCAAATAAAGATTGAAATAATATATTCTATAATGAATTGGACATTGTATACTGAAAATTAATGTACATTGTATATTATACGGTAATTTCATCTGAATTTCATCAGGACAGAATGCAACTGCCTTGTGTTTTTCCATATTTTGTTAATCGTTAAAGCCACCAGCTCGAACTTTTTACATGCATCTCTGTGTTTATTCCCCTTTTCAATACGATAAATTCTATGACATTAACTAAAAGTTTCAAGTATTGTATATGTTTTCACTGTGGCTGTAAAGATAGCTGGAAGACTTAACCACAGACTTTGAAGTACAACCATTCAAGAATACATCAAGCACATGGCTGAATCCATGCACTCGTCTATACAAAATCTATTGTTGTCATGTTGTCCACCCATTTGCAAGCAATCAGGAATCAGGAAGCAGCTCGAACCCAGTCATTCAGCATCATTTACCTAACTATTTGACTGATTCAATGCAGTTTGAAGATTTTCTTCAGTATTATTATTATTTTCTCGTTTGGATTGTATCTAAACTTAAACCATGTTATAGCAAAGTTAAAATTGTTCTGTGTGGAATTCATCTGGACTAACACAATTTATCCCAATTTATGAACAGAGTTCGACAGAGTTGATGCTTATATCCCTTATTCCTTTTTAATAAATTCGATTCGTTTGAATGCAGGTCGTGAAATTTTTTCCTTTCATTTTTTTTTATCTTAATATGTTTATACAAAAAGTAATGCACCACAATTTATTTCTACTATACAGGTGAAATTTTGAGGATACCTTGTTTAAATCTTCTGCCATGGCAGTGCATTAGCGAGTGTTGAATTGATGGAAGTCAGTGATGCATGTGGCAAGCTGCCATAATAAGTGATTGCATGACCAGGATCAAGAATGCTATTAAGGGGAATACATACTCTTCTGGAATGCTGGCTTAAAGCCAAAGAAACGGAGGAGAGTTCTTTGAAAACTAATCAGTAGAACTGATGGTCGAAGCAATGGAATGCCCGAGTTCCAAAGTTGTATGTTCCATATTTTCAGAGAAATAAATTATGGTGCATCACTTTTTGAACGCAACTTATATTTTCACATCAAATACCTTAACTAATTAATAATATTTTTTATGTTCCCATTCTGATGTCAGACCTACTGAACTTTGTTTTTTGCTATTGTGAATTAAATGATATAATTTTATACATTTGGGTATTCTTTGATGTCATGTGATTTACAATTTTAATAATGTAAATGTTGGTACCAGAATAATTTTTGGTAATTGTTTTTTATTAATTTATTTTTAATTAATAAAAATTAATAATTTGATTTTAATGTTTTATTTTCGCAGTTACTTAATCTCTGGAGATGCCGATGGCAAAGTTTACGTTTGGGACTGGAAAACAACTAAACTGTACAGCAAGTTCAAGGCACATGATACTGTTTGCATTGGTGTACTTTGGCATCCTCATGAAACTTCTAAAGTGGCCACTGCAGGATGGGATGGTCTCATTAAATACTGGGATTAAAGAATCCTTCATTCTGTAAATTCTCATTGTAAATAATCATAAAAAAGAATTTTTATATATTTATTTTCTAATAAAAAAAATGAAAAATTAGTTCTAGTCTTGGTATTTCAAATTTCATATTGAAAATTCTCTGATAAATGACTTGCAGTGATATAAAATTGGCTTTCAGAAATAATGTGTCATCTTCACTATTTCAAGAAGAATATTGTGTACTTAATTATCCAATTGGAAGATATTTATAGGGATGAATTATCTATCCTTCATCACTCTTTTCATATAAAGTTACACTTGCTTGGCCACATCGATGGTTGGACCTCTAAGACTCATATGACCTACATGAACTACACCCTTTAGATTTCTTCTTTTGCATACACTTAGCACTTGTGAATTCAGAAGAAGAGCTGGTAGTGTGAATTATGGCTGCAGTGATAATATAAGAGAGACTGCAGGAATTTTTGGTCGTATGAGGAATTCAATGACAAGATGCTATGAGGCATGCATTGCTGCTCATGATC
The DNA here is from genome assembly GCA_023313115.1 of Rhysida immarginata. NCBI lineage: Eukaryota > Metazoa > Arthropoda > Chilopoda > Scolopendromorpha > Scolopendridae > Rhysida > Rhysida immarginata. The sequence continues at coordinate 7,312,028 of JAHWFO010006931.1, forward strand.
AACAGTTTGAACACCTTTTGTAATTTTTACAAACGTGTCGTATTTGGTTATTAAAAACATTGTGACCTTCAGTATCAACTTTTCTAACTTCTCAGTTTTCTGGAAATATTACGTTATGAGGAAGTTTGACAATTATTTTTTTTTATGTATCAAGGATTTATTTGCATATCCCAGTTTATTGGCAAAATATATTAAAATAAGATATCTACCATCCCTAAAAGTTTGTACACAGAGTTCATAAACACCCTGTAATAATATGTGATTATAACAATTTGGTATAAGCTTCAGAATCACAAAAAATAAAAAAATGAGATCTTGATAAGCATCTAAGAGTCGCATGATGGTCAGGATTACTGTGAATATCAGAAAATAAATAGGTCCAGGAATAACAAAATGGCAGTGTTTTAGTGGAGCCAATGGGTTTTGAAACAATATCGTTGGGGTAAAAGACATCTACAAGGTAAGCAAGTCAGGGCTGCCACAAATATAATGTATGTGCACTAATCAAAATGAAGGTGATGAAGATAAAAACTGATAGGCAGGCAAGGAGCCAAATTACAGCAAGTGAAATACATAATATTAATATTAGCGATACATAATATTATATTAATAATTATAGCGGACGTAGACTATATATATGATATATTATTCACCATTTAATAGTAAAGTTAGTCCTGGCTTGCGAGCAAGGAGCTGTGCTATAGTATCTTGATTCCAGCAGAATAAAAGGTTTTGTCTTGTCGTTTCAACCACCATTCGTGAATTTTCACCTATTTTGAATTGACGACCACATTAGAGGAAGGTGGAAATAACACTCTGCTAAATCTGGCGAATAAGGAGTATGTATTAATATCTCAAAAAAGCCTTGGTGTCCTTATGCCTTTCTTGAAATTCTCAACCTGTTGTAAACCTAATAATTGTATATCACTTCAGGATAATTCTCTAATATTCTCCTTGCTTTAGAGAATTATCCTCCCTGCTTTTTATTTTTGATTTATTTATTTTATTTTATTTTATTTTATTTTTTATTAAATTTCTGTCAGATTTATACATTAGAAGTTGGCTTTTGGTTCACTTTAGGTGAGACAACCCAAGGCCTTCTAATGTTGGTTCATCCTTGGAGTAAGGTGATTACAGAAGGCCTTGGACACCCTGGATTTTGTAAATGCAAGGGCAGGACAAAGGTATGGCACTTCTGATAGTGTGAGTCAAGGATATTTAATATTATTTTCTTTTCAATGTCGCTTTCATTTTGACGCAAATGTATGATTTGAGTGAATTCATACATTTTTTCAGGAATCAATATGTAATTTGGGGCACGCAAGATAATGTAAAAACGAATCTATTGAATTCAACAACAGATGACGCCACATGGCAAGAATGTTCTTATTTTATGTTCCAAAGAACAACAGAATCTTTTTAATCTAGAAACTTAATAATTAAAGGTTCAGTTGAATAACAATTCCATTCCGTTTTGTAGGGTGTCCGTAGGAAACATTAATAAATTCTGTTATCGATTTCACTTACTGTACTGTATTTTCATTTTTATTTTGTTAACTATAAAACAACCACGAACAAGATACTTTAAATAATTTTTGTCTTTTTGACAGCTTTTCGGCTTTTTGATTTACTCTAATGAAATGCCAAATGTGTTAAGGTGTTTTTTTTTATAAATGCCCATTAGAAAATATGAATAGATCATAACTTCAAAATTTTTTTTTTTGAATCTTTAGTATTTAGAAGTTATATAGGTTTAATCTTTAAATAAAGCCAGGGGACTTTAAGAATCATATCTTTACATATTAGACTACAGTATCATCAGGGAGGAAAGAGTACATTTAAGTGAGGAGTAAAGACCAATCCTAATATGCTCTTGTTAATGGTGGAAAGAGCGATATTTCTCGAGGTTCTCGGCATTTCTATTCCTTAGGTGGAGATTAAAACCTCTTCTAATTAAAACTTTTATAAAAATTGTCATTTTCGTTCTACCCACCTCCTCCCATTAACTATTTGAATGGGCAGTTCCAAAACACAACGTTGGAGATCTTGCAGTTTACAGCGGAAGAATTTCATATCAGCTTCAAATGAATTTCAGGAGAAATAAATTGCTACTTGACAAAGTTGAATAGCTACGAAACAATGAAATGCCATTTTTACCCCAGTGCTACTTTGCAGATCAGTCGGAATTTTATCGTGTAACAGTGCACACATGTATATCTTCGGTAACAGATTTCGAAAATGATGCTTTTAAACAGAGAAACATAAGAGGATTGTTCTGATGAGGGTAAGTGTACTACTTTATTTCAAGTATTTTTAAGTATAGTCGACGTAATTCCAAGTTATTTGTTATACTTTGTATTTGCGTCCCGGTATTTATTTTAAATCTGTGCGAAAGTTGATAATTAAATTATAATTAAAAACAAAGTAACCGCGGTATCACGCGAATATCCGCGTGTTGGCTAGAATAAAAGCTAAGGTTATGGGCCTCCTGCAAGTTTGACCTACCTGCTAACTAATCAAGTGGGAGACCAGTTTATCAAACAAGCAGAAAATAGAAACCAGTAATAGATGATACTGGCTTCATTTCAAACATAAATGAGATTAATACTTACACCATAAAAAACACTGTAAATTTTATAGAAAATAATAAACAAGCCTTCAAATTTGCCTCAAGGTGAACTAGAAAGAACGATTAAACATTAATAAGTTGATGTTAAGCAGACATCAACGCTTAAGACAAATTAAATTCGTTTATATTGGATATTATATAACTATTAACATGTTGACTTAAGCCATCAGATCTTAACAACCCTTCTTACTATTTTGTTATTCCGATTCAAACTATTTGTGGTAGAGCAATGCCAATACTGTAGTTGGCAGCACAGGTTCTGGTAAAAAAAACAAAAAAACAAACATGGATGGGAAGACAATCTTCCCATTAAATTTTATTCAGATGAAGAACCAATAAGTGATTGCAACAAAATGAACGATTCATAGATATGTTATATACGAGGGTAGCCCAGAAAGTAATGCACCACAATTTTTTTCTCCCTCCCCAACAATGGTACGAATGCGAAACTTGAGATATGCATTCTTTGAAGTTTTCGGAGTATGCGCCCAAAGTTTCCGTTTTTTCCGACAGTAGCGTACGTGCAGCAATGGAACACGAGTGATGTAACAGTTAGCTCCACCCCTTGGCAACGTGCCATCTTGGTTCCACACATGTCGTTGCTAAGCATTAGATATGCTGATCCTGACACTAGTTTGGCTACATAAGCGATCAGAATGTCTGCAATAAAACTATACTGTATTGCTACGTTTTTTATGACGACCCAAAATTAATTTCAAAAGGAGAAAATGATTTAAACTCTTCCTAGCAAAGGCTGTGTGGAACCAAGATGGCGAATCACTAAGGAAGTGACGTCTTTTCGTACGAAGTCCATGGCGTCTGTAAGCAGTGTTACCAGATTGGGCTACAAGTAGCGAATTGGGCTATTTTTGAAAGCCCGGCGCTACTAAATTTTGAAGTTTGTGATTTGCGACTTTTTGGGCTACTTTTATAGAAGACTTGGGCTACTAAATGGAAGTTTGGGCTACTTAAAAATACTTTTATTTAAATGCCAAAAGACCTATTTAAGTCTTGGGGTCGAACTTTAGTTGAGTTTACGGAGGCAGCCGCCAGAGAGCATTCGGTAATGGAAGCCCAGGGCAAGGTATGTTGATCCCGCAGAAATGGTGGGGAACACAAATAATAAGAAATTACAATAATAATGTCTATTTTTTAATTTAAAAATATTTTAAACAATATAAACTGCTATAGAATTTCATTATAAATATACATTTTATATTAAATTTAAACTTATCATTTGTTTGTATAGAGTGATTAGTGAGACTAACCGTAACTGTCATGGAAGAAAGAATATATTGCTTCCAAGGTAACTACAGTCGAGTCAATATATAAAATTCCGGATAATAGAACACTCCGCTCATGATAGGCACTTTGCATTTCTCCGAATAATTCTCTTGTTTATTGTAAACTTAGTTTATAAGAGTGCGTTTCAATTGCCCGACGGGTTCGTCCGTACTACGAAAAACAAACTACTATTTCCGAAATGTTTAACATCAGTACTGTTGAAGAGGAGTGCCAGTTGTTTAAAACGGCTGTGGTTAAATCGCCTGCATTGTGCTGTGGTCGTAAGCGGCTGAGTGTGGAGCAGGGTGGTGAGAAAAGGACTGCATTGTGGAATGCGGAAGTCCAAGAAGCTGTCAAGGCAAAGAAGGAAGCCTATTTGCTATGGCTTGCAAATAAGTCGCCTTCGAGTCGAGTGCGGTACACTGAGGCGCGAAAAGCAGCAGCAAAGACAGTATCAACAGCTAAAGTCAAGGCCTGGGAGAAGTTCGGGGAGAAATTGGAGGCAGACTATGGTTCGGGAAACAAGGTATTCTGGCAGAGCATGCGCTGCCTCCGTGGAAAGAAGTCTCTTTCAATACAAACTATTAAGAGTTCAGATGGGAAGCTTCTGAAAACAGAGGAGAGCGTATTGCATAGGTGGAAGGAATACTTTGCATCTCTTTTCAATCCGGTGACAGCAACAACTGAGGCACATGAAGTGCACCTTGGAGCGGAGAATAGTCACAGTAATATCACCGAAGCAGAAGTCAGATGGGCAATTAAGTTCCTGAAGACTGGCAAAGCTGCAGGTGATGATGAAATCTGGACCGAGACGTTAAAGGCCTTAAATCAGAATGGTATCCTGTGGCTGTATCAGGTGTATCAGATTGCTTGGACATCTGGCCAGGCCCCAAGCAATGGCAGACAGGAATTTGATCCCTGTCTTCAAAAAAAGGAGATCTGAGAGATTGCAACAACTATCGAGGCATCTGGTTGCTCAGCATTCCTGGGAAAGTGTACGCTAAGTGTCTGGAGAAGAGAGGTCGGGAAATAGTCGACTCCACACTCTCGGGGGAACAGTGTGGTTTCCGTCCTGGCCAAAGCACGACGGATCACATCTTTGCTCTAAGGCAAATCTTTGAGAAATCCTGGGAGTATGCAAAAGAGGTCTATGCTTACTTTGTGGACCTCGAAAAAGCATATGACAGAGTTCCTCGGGAGAAGCTCTGGCAAGTGTTGCAAGAGTATGGAGTGGATGGGCAATTACTGGTTGCTATCATGTCTCTGTACAAAACATGTGTGTCTGAATAAATGACATTAAGTCAAGATCATTCAACATGGGTGTTGGAATCCGCCAACGGTGCGTATTGTCGCCCCTCTTGTTCATTATCTTTATGGACTGGATAGACAGGGGCAACCGAGGCGATGAGCGTGTTTGTGTGGGCGACTGCTTGGTGGAGAGGTTGCTCTTTGCTGACGACCTTGTCCTCCTTGGGTCTTATCGCACTAACCTTCAGCATGCACTAGACGGGATGACGATCAGTATGGTTAAGACTGAATTTCTGGTCCTGTCAAGACAGCCTGCTCAGTGCGTTCTCCATGTTAGGGGAGCTCCATTGAGACAAGTGGAGAACTTCAAGTATCTCGGGATTGCATTCACGAGTAATGGGTGACAGGAAAAAGAATTGGATGCGCAGATCGGCGCAGCAAGCTGTGTCAAACGTGAACTGTGGCGATCCATGGTAACAAAACGAGAGCAGAGTAACAAAGCCAAGCTCTCCATCTTGAAATCTATCTTGGTCCCCATTCTCACCTACGGTCGTGAGGCTTGGGTAATGATCGCGGGTACAAGCGGACGAAATGAGATTTCTGAGAGGTGTGACAGGTGTTACCCTACTAGATAGAGTGCACAGCAGTACAATAAGGGAGTCTTTAGGTGTTGAGCCGTTATTTCTCCACATTGAGAGATCTCAGTTGTGCTGGTATGGCCACGTGATACGGGTGCAGCAAACTGGCCTTCCTAGGCAGTTGTTATTTTCCTAGCCGGTAGGTAAGAGACCAAGGGGTCGGCCTAGAACCAGATGGCTAGACTACATTGAGAATCTGAGTTCGAGCCGCTTGGTTATTACCAGGGAGGACATGCGCCCGATGACAGAAGATCGCGATAGCTGGAGATCCTCCATAGGGTTGCTGACCCCGCGACGCTGACGGATAAGCGGGTTTGAAAAGTAAGTAAGTTTATCATCAGTAATGATTGGCTTTCGATGATCATAATAACATGCAGAACATGAAGATGATTTTAGTTTGTCCTTTTTGTCGGGTAACGTAACGTGGCTTCACTGGAAATTTCAAACATAAATACCGTACTCAGTCAGTGACGAGTATAAGGAAACTTGGTAGAGCAATAAATAGCAGGTGTACGCATCCACTAGAAAATTGCTATAAATTATAAATATTCCACTTTAGTGATAGGTATACATAAATAAAACTTAAAGGACATTGGCTATACAATTATTGAATTAATCGAATACAATTACTTTTTAAGTTTATTCAGAAATAGTGATTGATATCAGGATTTGTTTTCTTTTGTAAATATTTATTCGCTTTCCGCTCTGGTTAGATAAACGTAGCTTACCCACCAGGCTTAGAATTAGCTGTTGGTTTTCCCATTATCATGACGACAATTTTATAAACACTTCTCCTGTTTTCATTTTTTGGAACTGAATAAAGTTAAAAGCCTTTAAAAACATAAACAGACCATAAGGCACTACGCGTTTGGCCAACTATGGTGGAGCATAAAAATTGGGCTACTTTTAGGAAAATTTTGCCGTTCGGCTCGCTACTTTCCGGAGTTAAAATCTGGCAACCCTGTCTGTAAGTGATATACGTTACAAGCAGCGTGTCGTCATTGAATTTCTCACTGCGGAGCAAGAAACTGTTGAAATATTCACAAACGTTTATGTGCAGTTTATGGAGCATTAGCAGTCGACAGAAGTACGGTTAATCGCTGGGCACAGAGGGTAAGGCCATCAGAAAGCGGTTCGGCGGAGCTCGAAGATTTGTCGCGGTCGGGGTGGCCATCCTCGGCCGTCACACCTGACAAGATGCAGTGTGCTGATGCGCTCATTCGTCAGGGCCGACGCAGAATGACTCGGCAGTTGGCGTTGGAGCTGTCAATCAGCAAAGGAAGTGTGGGTGAAATCATCCGTGCTCTTGATTACACAAAAACGTGTTCACGATGGATTCCGCGCTGTCTTACGAAGGAACACAAAGCTCTGAGAAAAAACATTTCTTCTGAGTTGCTGCAACGTTTTGAAGCTGAGGGGGAAGCCTTCTTGTCCCGGATTGTGACAGCTGATGAAACCTGGGTGCACCATTTTGAGCCCGAAACAAAACGACAATCGATGGAATGGCGTCATCCGCACTCTCCACAGAAGAAAAAATTCAAAGCAACTGCTTCTGCTGGTAAGGTTATGATCACTGTGTTTTGGGACTGTGATGGTGTCATAGTCATTGATGTGATGCCGAGAGGCAGCACCATTAATTCTGAGCCATATGTGAACACATTAACCAAACTCAAGAAGCGCTTCCAGCGACTTGGATGCCATAACAACCCAGCTGATTGTTTGCTTCAACACGATAACGCTCGCCCTCACACAAGTTTCCGGACGTCGGAACACATTACGAAATATGGTTGGACAGTGTTAACCCCCTCCCCCCCCAATGACCTAGAAAAAACAACTGGACTGCGCTTGGCGCTGTTGGCTCCTTACCAGAGGCAGTGCCTACTATTATTATTTCAGGCCTGCCCATCGCTGCTGAGAATGTGAAACCATGGGCAGCGAATTGATTTCCTGTTTTGCTACTAGAGGGTGTTACTTATAGGGGGGTTACTTACGAGAGAGAACCACGAGAGAGAATATTTCATTTTAAATTTGGTTCTGATTTGGTTAACAACTTCAGCAATATGAAATACTGCTGTGTTCCTTTATGTCGAGCGACAGGTACTAAAGAGGAAAATGTGAAGTTTTACGAATTTCTGAATAATATAGAAACTAGAGAGAAATGGATCGAAATAATTTCTCGAAGTGATGAAAAAGGTGAACTATGGAGACCAAATGACAGGTTGTATTCCTAAAAAAAATCAATTTCCATCCTAGTATATACAGGGTGTAAATTTTAAGTTGACAAAGCAGAATAACTCGAAAAATAAGCTTCACACGAAAAAATGCGTAGAATCCAAAGTTGATTATTTTCGAGGGGGCATCTGCTGGTGCTAAAATTAGCCCACCCCCCCCGGCCCCTGGGGGTGGGGCGGGGGGCAACTTTAAAATTTCAAATGGGAACCCCTATTTTTTATTGCAGATTCAGGTCCTACATAAAAAACTACGTACATTTTGTCTGAAACATTTTTTTTTATTTTTGGTAGATGGCGCTGTAATTCAAGAAAATCCATTTTCTCATTTTTGCGTGGAAATGGTTACGGAGAAATAAAAAATACTTATTTACTTCGTAAATTTTGCCGCAAAGTTATTATTTTATTATTTTTTGCCGCGGATTAGGATAATTTTGTTTTGTTTCGTGGTCATGAGGCCACACAACTTTATAATTATCAAACAAATCAACTGATTAGCTAACTAACTAACCGAACATCCTACGTACTAACGAGTGAACTCATTAACTAACAGAGTAAAAAAGTAAAAGACTGTGTAAAGATGAAGTTATTCCCGTTTAAGATTTGGTGGTCCTTAAAAGGACCGATTGTTTTCGTTTTATTTTTTCTTATTTGCAAATACTTGCAAGTAAATGAATTTCGGGGTGCTTGTATTTCCAGTGAGTCCCCTCGCCTCTCACTTTCGGCCTGCTTGTTGTCCTTAAATCCCTTGCATCTCGCCGTTTTATGAAATTAAATGTTCAAATTGATGACCTCCAACTTCGATGCATTTATTGACTCGTTTTGTAAATTCCTGAACACATCTTGATAACATGTCTGGTGTAATTGCAGCGCAAGCATCTCTTATTCTTTGAATCATGTTTTCGCGAGTGGTTGGCGTTTCCTTATAAACGATATCTTTGAGGTAACCCCATAAGAAAAAATCTGGCGATGTAAGGTCAGGCGATCTGGCTGGCCAATTCACAGGACCTTCCCTGCCGATCCAGCGACCATGGTAAAGTCGATGTAGTACTTCGCGCGCTACTAATGAATAATGCGCTGGACAACCATCATGTTGAAACCACATGTGTTGTCGAAGTTCAATACTCAGGTCTTCAAGTAGATCTGGTAGTTCATTTTCAAGTAGGTTACGATATTTGTTGCCATTCAAATTACCGTCTATAAAATATGGACCGATAAGTTTATCGCCAATTATCCCACACCAAACATTAATTGACCAAGGTCGCTGATGGTTGACTTCTCGAATCCAGTGTGGGTTCTGTTCACTCCAGTAATGCATGTTATGTCGATTAACTTCCCCGTGGTTTGTGAATGTTGACTCATCGGAGAAAAGAACTCGTGCAAAAAAATGTTGGTTTGTTTGCATCTGCTGAAGTGCCCAGTGACAAAACGTTAGACGGTTTTGGTGGTCATTGCCATGTAGTTCCTGATGCATAGATACATGATATGGATGAAATTTGTGGAGCTTCAGCATTTTCCAAACACTCATATGTGAAATTCCTGATTGCCTTGATATTTCTCTTGTGCTCGCATGTGGATTATGAGCCACAGCAGCTAGGACTGACACTTGATTGTTTTCTCCACAAACAGTAGCTGCACGGGTTCTTTTTTTCTGGTTCACACTACCTTCCGCAGTAAATTGTTTAATAACTCGAACAAAAGAAGACCGTGATCGCGTTTGGCCAGGAAAACGCTGAGCATAAAGTGCGACTGCATTATCAAAATTTCTCCCACTTTCTCCATAAATGTACACCATCTCAATTTTTTCTTCCACAGAAAGATAATTCATAATGTAAATTCAAAAGCAATACGGCGTTGTACACTCACAAAAACAGTTGAAAAATTACAATCTTTTCTTCTAAAGATCAGAATTTAAAATGTAAACATTCTGAAAAAAATGCCAATGTTTACGTTATTTGTTTGTTGACGAAATGTCTTCAAATTACATTGTAGTTAAAACAATGTAGGAATCGAAATGAATAATAAATTAGTTATTTCCACGCAAAAATGAGAAAATGGATTTTCTTGAATTACAGCGCCATCTACCAAAAATAAAAAAAATGTTTCAGACAAAATGTACGTAGTTTTTTATGTAGGACCTGAATCTGCAATAAAAAATAGGGGTTCCCATTTGAAATTTTAAAGTTGCCCCCCGCCCCACCCCCAGGGGCCGGGGGGGGGTGGGCTAATTTTAGCACCAGCAGATGCCCCCTCGAAAATAATCAACTTTGGATTCTACGCATTTTTTCGTGTGAAGCTTATTTTTCGAGTTATTCTGCTTTGTCAACTTAAAATTTACACCCTGTATAACTTTTTCTGAAGTGATTTTATACATTTTTATTATATTTAAACATTCTTTATGAGATTATAGTTGGTTTTTATATTAAACATTTTTAAAATTATTTCTTAGGAGCTCAGTTTGTAGTCTTCACTTTAACGAAGATGATTTTATCATCGGAAAGCGAAGACGTTTAAAAAAAGTGTTGTACCGTCAATATTTTCACAATATCCAGCATATATGCAAAAAAACCTACTGCTAAAAGAAAAAGCCCATTTAAAAGAAGTTCACATATACAACCACGATCCAAAGTTAGAATAATCTCTAATGAGGAAATTGAAGAAAACGATAAAGAAAATTTTCCAGATGCTTTAAATGCACCATTCTCAAATAATTCTTCAGAGCATGCTCAACTGGAAGAAATTACAGCAGAAATTTACATGCATCATTGGAACAAAATTCACAAGATAATAGCATCACAGAAGAAAATTTAACTAGCTCCACATTATCAGTAGCCAGTCTCCAAAATCAAATAGAAATTCTTAAAACAAATTACAAAAAGCAAATTAAAAACCAGGCAGTGGTAATATCACGTTTAAGAAAAAAAAATTAGGCAATTGGAATTAGAAAATGAAACAAAAAATGATATTATCAACAAATTAAAAAAATATGAAGAGATGAATAATAAATTAGAAGCAGCAGCTTTTGACAGAGATATGCATGCAATTTTTATTAAAGAACAAAAAAATTCTTTTGGAAAAAAGAAACATAACTGGAATGAGGATGTTCTAAGAATTTGTAAAATGTGGCGCATGTCATCTCCAAAAGACTACGAGTTTGCGAGAAGAACAAATATCTTAAAGCTTCCTTCAAGATCAACGATTAAGCGGTATCTTGGGCCAAATGATTTAGAGGTTGGAGTGACACCTCTAATTAAAACAAGATTGGTTACAGAAATACAACAATTAAATGAAATAGAAAAAGTCTGCAGCCTACAGATAGACGAAATGTCACTAAAGCCATTATTGAAATATATTAAATGTCAGGATAGGTAATATTCAGTATCAGTTTTAAACTTATTCATTATTATATTTTAATGCCCATAAGGCAAGCTAATGTTTTCATTTTTTTTTATAGATTTATTGACTTTGTCAACATGGGCAATGAATCAGAAAATTACAGACCAAATGAAACCTTAAACAATAGGCTTCTTTGCTTCGTAGCTACTGGGTTAACAACCCATTATAAAATCCCAGTAGTGAAATGCCTAACAGCAGAGGAGCTGTACCAACTCTTCAATGCCGTTTTGACAGAGTTAGGAAAACTCGGCCTGAAAATAACCCGTGTAGTTGCAGATAATGCAAAGGTTAACACAAAATGTTTTCAGTTATTTGGAGGTGGAAAGGTAATGCATTTTATTTTTACATAATATTCTAGAATTTTAATGATACCTAGCTCCCATTATAAATTAAAGTGCCTTTAATTTTCCAGCTAATGCCAGAAATTAATCATCCGACTAATAATACAAGAAAAGCTTCGATTGCTGCCATGTTATTAAGAATCTGCGATCCTTATTATTGGATGAACGTCGAAACTTAATAAATAATGGGAGACAGATAACGGGTAATTTTTTAAAATCATTATATCATATCCTTCAACAATAATAATCATATTTACGATTCTTCCCTCACTAATAATCATGTTTTTAGACTGATAAAATTAATTTCTAAGAGTTACAGCAATATAAGAATGAATCATTTGTGTAATAAACTCTCTGATAAAGAAACAGGAATCAGAATCAGGTCACATGTAACAAGAACTGTTTTATTTGCTCATCAATAAATTTGTGAACATTGCTGTCACTTACTGTCACTGCAGTATTTTTTTTACACAATTTTCAAAACTTGTAAATACCTGGATTATTCTTCTATTTAACTACATAAAAAAGGAAATAAACCTAATAATCATATCAATAATTAAAATGTTAAATATCACCGATTTTATAAAGAAAACTAGAAGAGGTACCCGGCGTTGCCCGGGATAATTACACTTGCACAAACTTTTCCTTTCATTGTTAGTCATGAGATATTGATTGCTGATCCATGCAGAGCGTTTGTGAATAGCGTGTTGATACCATTGTTGATACCTATTGTTGTACAAACTTTGCCTTGCATTGTTGGTCATGAGATATTTCTCATTAATATGCCTTGCCATAACCATGAATATCGATTTTTTATCGATATTTATTATTTTTCCGAAATCTGAGGTAGACAGTGACCTTCCTCATGCTTTGAAGGTCATGTATGCGAAATTTTATCAAGATCGGACTAAAACTGTAGATTTGTATAAAAAACAGACCCACAGACAGACCCACAGACAGACCCACAAACATCCTTCTTTATATACAGAAGAAGATAAGCCAAAACTTACTTACTCTGCATTGCTTATATTCTACTTCTGCCCCTCCGAACATGTCAGGGCTTCACTCCAATCCGCGCCAAGCGCAGTCCAGTTGTTTTTTCTAGGTCATTGGTTACCCCATCCACCCTACAGCCCTGATCTAGCGCCCTCAGACCTTCACTTGTTTGGGCCATTGAAGAATGCCATTCGTGGAAGACATTTTGAGGTGGACGAAGAGGTGATTCGCACAGTGAAGACATGGTTGCGTAAACAGAACAAGGACTGGTACCGGCAGGGGATACACGCCCTTGTGTCTCGCTGGAGGAAGGCCATAAAACGAGAATGAGATTATTTGTAAAAATAGTGAGTGTAGAAGAAACATCATTTTTTCGTGTGTATAAGTTTCATTGTGTTCAATAAATAATTGTTGAAGAAAAAAATTGTGGTGCATTACTTTCTGGGCTACCCTCATACGTTCAAGCTGTCAAATTTCTTTTTCATAAATAGTCCCGACTGCATAATATTACGTTAAAACCTTCACTGTCTGGGTACTTTATTAGAGGTTATCCTCCATGTACGTACAAATGGTTCGGTCCACTACGCTCCAATCACGTGGCCAGTTTGATTATATGCAGCTAACAACTTTTCCGTCGCAGTTTAGACTACAAATCATAGCGATAATGGGAAAGGGCAAAGTTCTAATCGACCTTGAACGTGTCATGAACCTTAAGTATACGATGTTCTGGACGGGACTTCTCCAAAATAGCAGTTCTCCTGAATTTTTCTCGTGCAAGTCACAAGGGCACTCCAGTGAAAAGAAACCGCTCGTTGATGACAAGAGGTCAGTGGAGGCTGGCTAGACTTGTGCAAGCCAACAGAATGGCTACTGTTGATGTCCGAATTTAATATTGCTACTCAGACAACGTACCACTCTATAGCCGACGGCCGCATCGGGTACCGATGATATCGGGTGGCGAATCATTATTTCACGAAGTCAAAATCAGTAACGTTCGATTATTGATATCCGTTGAGACCTCACCTTAAAGATGGATGGCGTTATCCATTTTCCTTTTTAAGTTTGATCGAATACTTAATGTGTTACCACAATAAATCGTTAGCTCCCCCCCTCCTCCCAATTGTTAGCTTCAGTTTTTAATTGATTGAAAATTCTTAATTTTGTATTTGTCAGTTTACTTCTGTACTTCAGTCTAGCTTTTCAATTTCATAAGCACTTCTTGGGCGAATACCTCTGCTTCTAACGCAGCTATCTGCGCGGCAATTGGATGGCTTACGGAGGACCACACAGCCCTTAATCGGTTAAATTTATTTGTATGTACAGTGGCGGCCAAAAGTATTCAATCAGAAGCTTTTTCTTCCATAACTTTTTAATTTTATTTGCGATCATGAATGTGGCAAAAAATATAAAACATCACTAAAGATTCTGTAAAATTATCTTATTGTCAATGTTTTTTGAACATGTACTTTTTGAAATGTTATTCAATCATATTAAAAAACAAAACAAAAAAGTCTAAGTTAGGTTAATTATTGATAAAGGAACAAAAGTAATACATTAAGACATTAGTATTTTGTAGCAAAGCCTTTTGCTGCATTTACAGCTTCACAGCATCGTGGCATGGACTCGATTAGACTGTTTATGAAAAGTGGAGTGACGTTCTTCCACTCTTGCCTCTTGCTCTAAACCCAACATTAGGGCTGCTTTAGAAGAATGTTTTTGTGCTCCAACACGGCGCCCAAATTCATTCCATATATGCTCGATGGGATTTAGGTCGGGGGACTGCGAAGGCCATTCTAATATTCGAAGTTTCGTCTTTTCCATCCATTCCTTTACTGATCTGGCAGTGTGCTTTTGGTCATTATCTTGGTGGAAGACCCAACCTCGGCGCATGTGCTTCTTAGCATAAGGTAACATGGTGTTTTCCAAGATCTTTGTATTTTATTTGGTCCATGACGCTTTCTATTTTGATCAATGGTCCATCGCCTTGGTAGGAGAAACATCCCCAAATCATCACACTGCCTCCTCCGTGTTTCACAGTGGGACCTTGATATCGCACATCGTTTCGGGTTCCACCTGGACGTCGTACGTACTGACGTCCATCATTGCCAAACAGCATAAACTTACTCTCGTCACTAAACAGGATCTTCTTCCATTCGGATGGTCCCCAACTCAAATGTTCTCCGTGCAAAAGCTAATCGTGCCTTCCTGTTCTTGCTACTGATGAGAGGCTTTTTTACACCAAGTGGCCCATTAAGTCCTGCAGTTTGTAGCCGACGTGCAACGGTTCTTCAACTTACATTAATGTTCATTTCCAAATTGAGTTCACGACTGATTTGGCCAGCATCCTTTGTAACATCGCTTGTCGACTTGCGTTTGATGAGCTTGTCGATTCTTGGAATTGTTTTTCTTGGGCGTCCCAACTTCGGTTTGTTAGCTAAGCACTTTGTATCATTAAATTTCTTCATTGTGTAGCCACGACCTCCTTTATTATTACAGACCTGTTTTACTGAATAATTTCCATTGTTGCTTTTTGCATTTCTCAGTTTTGCCATGGCGCTGTTTAACCTCCCGTTTTGTTACCAACAGAGATAAACAAACTGTTGTGCAAGCAAAATAAAAATAATACATAACGTATTAAAATTTTTTTGCATAGCATTTTTTATTTTAAGAGGGAGTTAAATAGTGACAAAAATGAAGTTAAACA
Organism: Rhysida immarginata; assembly: GCA_023313115.1. NCBI lineage: Eukaryota > Metazoa > Arthropoda > Chilopoda > Scolopendromorpha > Scolopendridae > Rhysida > Rhysida immarginata. Next base: position 7,327,492 of record JAHWFO010006931.1, read on the forward strand.
CCAGTGACAAAAATGAAATGAATGCTTATTCAGTTTGTTTTTAAAGTCCCTGAAAAGTCACCTGACCATCTTAGTCCAAGTAACAATGTAACCTTCATTGTTGGAAACAATCAGAGAGGGAGGTTAAACAGCGCCATGGCAAAATTGAGAAATGCAAAAAGCAACAATGGAAATTACAGTCAACGACAAAAATATGGCTCTTTGAGGTCTAGCAGAGAACAGTGGGTGATAGAGACCTATATGAAGAGGAAGGATCAAGAAAAATATTAACCAGTGCACACCAACCCTTCAGTATTACAAAATGTAAAGCTAAAGTGGGCAGTGAAGTTATGCAAATTAGATAATAATGATTTCATCAAACACCCCTCTAAACACCAGTGACAAAAAATATAGCTCGTACCCGGAAAGGTTGAAAACATAGGTGGAGGAAGTTTTTAACGGAGGTTGTTGGAACAATTCTGAATTCTTCTTTCAGTATTGGTGTGTTATACATTTGTGTTGCTGCATTCCGTGCGATTTGTATGCATTTTGTGAATAATGGTTCGTCAGAAGCGATTGTCTTCAGAGGAATAAAGCGCAATCACGGTGTATCGTGAAGCGGGACTCAATTTCACTGAAATCGGTAAACATTTAAACAGAAGCCGTGATGTGGTATGTGATTTCTTGAATAATCCAGACCAATATGGTAAGAAGCTTTCACCGGGTCGACCTCGCCTGTTTGATGTCAGAGCTGAGAGACGGATCATCCGATCTCTGAATCCGGGGAATCGCATATCTTGCAAGAAAATATGCCGAGACAATCATATCGACCTCAGGCATCTTCGTACCGTGCAGCGAATCTTCCATAACAGTAAATTTGATGTGTGGAGAAAGATCAAACGAGTACCAGCATTGAAACCACAACATCGCAAGTGGAGACTGAACTTTGCAAATGCAAATTTGGACCTAGATTGGACCAAAGTTGTGTTCTCTGAGGAGAAGCAGTTCAACCTTGATGGTCCCAATGGACTTGACTGGGAATGGATGGACTCCCGTGCACCCCAACGTGTCAAGAAGCGATGTCAAGCTGGTGGTGGCACCGTGATGGTGTGGGGAGTAATTGGATATCTTGGGAAACTTCCACTGGTGGTCGTGACTGGACGAATGTGCTCCCCAGATTACTGTGAACCTATGGGCAGAGCTGGTTCGCTTGGTGTATGACGGTGGGAGACAATTTGATACAGTGGAAGCGCTTACTGAAACAAACCATGAGTGCTCGTGCAATCCAACAAACATACGTGCAGAACTTGTACCACTCAATTGGAAACCGGCTTATTGTAGTGCAGAGTGCACATGGAGGGCCAAATGGTTATTAGTGTACAGAAAAATGTATCTTTTCACTGATATGTTACCTGTTATTCGAATAAAAGCAGCACCGAGCTATATTTTTGTCACTGGTGTTTAGAGGAGTGTCTATGAAATCATTACTATCCAATTTGCCTAATTTCACTGCCGACCTTAGCTTTACACATTGTAATACTGAAGGGTTGATGTGCACTGTTCATTATTAGGAGCTTTACCATAAAAGCTACTTATAAGAATGCGCCCTTCGTCTGTACGTTTATCCGGCCGGTCGTCCGCCGTTTGCACGATAACTTGAAAACGGATTAACTTTTTTAAATTCTGTTTTCAGAAATATGACCATCAAAGTCTTAGCTCGGCCGTATCAACTTTTCAGAATTTTTCGTAGACCCCTTCAAGTCGAATTCACGTGCTAAAACAGTGAGTGCAAAGAATTCAAAGATACTGGCATGTCATATAATAATCGATTTGTCAAGAAGGAATATATTGTTACTTTCTGTTCATCTTTTAAGCATTATTAACGTCGGCGCGCGCACGTGAAATCGCTTTGTCGACGCACGATTGCTCAAGTGCTCTTAATCTATAAGCTTATTAAGTAGCGGAAAAATGGAGCTACTTATTGGTTTCATTTTACATACGATTTGAATCACCCTTCATCATTTCTACATTTTTGGAGATAGAAGGCTGAAATTCGGAATGTAGCTTACTATGGGCATGTGCGCCTTCACTATTTAGTTTGGTTTTGATTAGCCCACTAAGGTCAGAATTTTGGGGGTGAAAATTAGAGGGGATCAAAAGGTCTAGGTGTATATATGCATATAAAGGAGTGAAATTCGGTATGCAGATTCATATAAGCAAGATCTCCATTATATGAAGATTTTTTTTTCCCGAGGTATATATGCCTTCCCGTCTCGGTGACGGAAATGCATCGAAAAGATGGGGACTACATTGAAAAATAGTGTACCAACTCTATCTGTAATAAAGGAGCTGTAAAAAAATATTTCCGGTTTTCATTTGACTGACCCTCGTAAGTAGAATAAGAATGGAGCTACTTATTGGTTTTATAATGTCAGTCCGCCCCCTTCATAATTTCTACATTTTTTTAAGGTAGAAGGTTGAAATTCGGAATGTAGCTTACTATGGGCATGTCCATCTGCACTATTTAGTTTGGTTTGATTGGTATACGGGGGTCTGAATTACGGGTGTGGGATTCAGAGAGAGCAACCTATCTATACGCTATTTAGAAACGTAAAGGCGTAAAATCCATTATCCTGATTCCTCTAGGCAAGATCTACATTACTATGAAGTTTAGGCCCAATTGTTCCAGTGGGATCGGATTTTCGGGGGTGGCAGTCACTTCGTCCTTAGAACTATGGCAACATATGGCATGTGATATATCATACGTTCGAAAATGATGAGAAAGGAAAGAAGATACGAGTTTTTTACATTTTTTACAAATTATGTTCGAGAAAATCAATTTATTGTTTAAAAAAAACTTGGGGAGAGGTAAAAAGTGCAGATGAAGGGGTCAGAATAGAAGACTTGCCTTATCCTACTCGGGAGGCGGGGGGGGGGGGATTAATTTCTTTTTAATAAACGTATAAATGTATTTCTGCTTCACTGCTAAAGCTCCTCCTTGGAATGTTTACAAGATTTTATTTTTCTTGATTTATTCCTCTTCGTACAGGTCTCTAGCACCACTGTTCTCTGCTAGCACCTCAACGAGCCAAATTTTTGTCGTTGACTGTATTCAGTAAAGCAGCTCTGTAATAATAAAGGAGGTCATGGTGTAGCTAACCGTGGATTGAGCTGCACCAACAGCACCTGGACTGAAGGCCTGAGCACAGAAACGTCATACATTGTTACATCACACAAAAACTGCTATTGTTAATCGTATTCCTACCAATAATAAGCCCTAAAATTGGCTGTTTGATGATGATGTAACAATGTATGACATTTCTGTGCGCAGGCCTTCTGTCTAGGTGGTGTTGGCTACACTAGAATAGCCTGCAGTAAAAGAGTAGTAACAACTCTCACAATGGACGCCATATTGTGTCGAATTTTTAGCAGTAATTAGTGGCGAACTAGTGGCAGAATTAATGGCGAAGTAATCGCAGAATCAATAGCGAACTGGTGGCAGAATTTCATTACAGGTGGCCTACCCATGGGCGATTTATCCAGTAGTTCGTCACAACATGGCGCTCAAATAATTCCCGAGTTGTCACTACTCTTTTACTACAGGTTACTCTAGGCTACACCCAATAATGCTGCTACCTCGCGTTGTGTTTTGCATTGTTCGTTGCACATTTTAACAATGATTTCACGCAGCTGAATTGAGCAGTATGGTGCCATTTTTAAAAGCTTTTATTAAACTTGCAATGTTAGTTTGTTTAGGTCAAATTTTGTAATCAATATTAAACCAATTTCCCGACAAGCTAGGGAGCTGAAACTTGACACACATACACAGGATCGATAACAATTTATATTAAAGAAAATTTTTTCAAATCGGTTCACTGATTCGTGTTCTAATGGTACAAATTCATTACTACGAATTGATTGTTGTGACAGTTGGACAATCCGTTATGGCGAGAGTTAAATGTATTTATTGTTTATTGTTGCAAAATTAAGCTTTATTGTTGCCACTAAATAAAGCATTATAAAAGCTTGGTTTGAAAATACCCTTTTCCTCTTATCTTGTTTCACTTACTTATTAGTTCGTTTGCAAAGTGCACATAGCAATAAGGTATCAATAAGCATTAGAAATCACCGAGAAATGTTTAAATATTGAGATTGATCGATTTCTTTTGACCAGGGGTGTTAATTGACACCAAATAAAAGAACACATTTACATATTAAAAATTTTGGCTATATTAATCGATTCTATCTGATCTTTCCAATGCTTTTTTTATTTTTTTGATTGGAGTGAAAATAAATAAGTTCTAGTCTAAAAAAGCTCTGATTGAATACTTTTGGCCGCCACTGTACATGCAGTAGTTTTGGAAATACGCAGATGTAACAGTGAGTCTTATGCTGCCTATTCTAAGAATATACCAAATAAAAGGGCCTATGTTAGCTTTGGAAATTAAAAAAAAAATTTAATTAACACGTTTCGACTATACATTTTCCTTTAACCCCATGAAGTGTCTTTACTAAGAAAGAATGCTTATTAACAGTGAAATAAGCTTCTGGCTATATAACTTACTTATTAATGAAGAGTATCTCCAATAACAACATCATTTTGTAAATATTTGTTCATTTTTAGAAGGCTTTAGAGGATTGGAAGGCTAATTATTAGGGAAACAATCCCAAATATCGTTATAATGTGCCCGATGGATTGTAAATCTTTGTAGAAAGCCAATTAAATTTTTTTTCCCATTATTTCACCCTTAGTACATGTTAATTAGTGTCTTTTGAAGGAAGAGAGCATAAGATCAAATTGGATATTGTCTTCAGGCCAGAAAGACAGAGGAGGAGGGTATGCGAAATCTGAAAATATTTTTTTTTTATCCTGGGATATTTTTTACATCATTATGGGAACTCTATATCAATGTAGTAATAAACAACAAGAATAAAAAATATCATTAAATTAACAAAGTCATCACAAACACTGTGCGGGCAGAAAAACCAAAGAATCGCTTTTCGCTCTCTTCACACGAATTTTTCAGTGCGATGTTAAGTCTTTTTTATTAGGAGCTTTAGCATAAAAACTACTTATTAGAATGCGCCCTTGGTCTGTACGTTTATCCGGCCGTCCATCCGTCCGTCCGTCCGGCAGCCGTTTGCACGATAACTTGAAAACGGATTAACTTTTTCAAATTCTGTTTTCAGAAATATGAATATGAAAGTCTTAGCTCGGCCGTATCAACTTTTCAGAATTTTTCGTGGACCCCTTCAAGTCGAATTCACGTGCTAAAACAGTGAGTGTAAAGAATTCAAAGATACTGGCATGTCATATAACAATCGATTTGTCAAGAAGGAATATATTGTTACTTTCTGTTCATCTTTTAAGCATTAAGCGTGGTTCCCACATGCGTAAAAACAACGGCAGAAACCACAAAGC
>JAHWFO010006931.1:7332902-7393329 GCA_023313115.1 Rhysida immarginata
GACACTCAGCTCACAAAGGTGAAGAGGCCGAGAAAGAAAATTGATGTAGAAGCGCTAATAGAAGAGCTGCGAAATATATATTTATTAATTAATTAATCAAATTAAATTGAATAAACAACAATTGAATGCAAAAATGAACTGTGTATGTACTGTGTGCAGTCGAAGCCGACCGTTTAGATCGATCGACGGCTTCGGTGCAGTGCATTTGTGTTGGGCAAAACTTCTGCTATCTTATCTTTTTGAGTTTCTGCCATGTGGGACACCTGCAGGAGCAGAAAGTAAAAAGGCAGAAAAAAATACGCCTTGGTCTCTGCTCTCTTTTTTCTGCCAGTGAGAACCAAGCTTTATTGACATCGGCGCGCGCACGTGAAATCGCTTTGTCGACGCACGATTGCTCAAGTGCTCATAATCTATAAGCTTATTAAGTAGCGGAAAAATGGAGCTACATATTGGTTTTATTTTATACACGATTTGAATCATCCTTTATCATTTCTACATTTTTTGAGGTAGAAGGTTGAAATTCGGAATATAGCTTACTGTGGGCATGTGCACCTTCACTATTTAGTTTGGTTTTGATTAGCCCACTATGGTCGGAGTTTTGGGGGTGAAAATTAGAGGGGACCAAAAGGTCTAGGTGTATTTATTCATATAAAGGAGTGAATAAAGATAACAGGAAACCACTGATCCACATAAAACTTTTAATCGGACGTATGCGCATTTCGGCAGCCACGCTGCCTTTTTCAGTGTACACAAGGATTTTGATCAGAACAGACAAGCCTGTTTTCGTCCACAGTGTCCGGCTCCAGTTTTCTCTTAAAGGAGTGAAATTCCGTATGCATATTCCTATAATCAAGATCTCCATTATACGAAGATTTTTTTCCCGAGGTATCTATGCCTTCCCGACTCGGTGGCGGAAATGCATCGAAAAGATGGGGACTACATTGAAAAATAGTGTACCAACTCTGTAGTCTGTCTCTGTCTGTAATAAAGGAGCTGTAAAAAATATTTCCGATTTTCATTTGACTGACCCTCGTAAGTAGAATAAGAATGAAGCTACTTATTGGTTTTATAATGTCAGTCCGTCCCCTTCATAATTTCTACTTATTTTTAAGGTAGAAGATTGAAATTCGGAATTTAGCTTACTATGGGCATGTCCTTCTGCTCTATTTAGTTTGGTTTTGATTGATAAACGGGGGTCGGAATTACGGGGGTGGGATTCAGAGAGGGCAACATATCTATATGCTATTTAGGTACGTAAAGGCGTAAAATCCAGTATCCAGATTCCTCTAGGCAAGATCTACATTACTATGAAGTTTAGGCCCAATTGTTCCAGTGGGATCGGATTTGCGGGGGTGGCAGTCACTTGTTCCTTAGAACTATGGCAACATCTGGCATGTGATATATCATACGTTCGGAAATGATGAGAAAGGAAAGAAGATACGAGATTTTTTACTTTTTTTACATATTACGTTCGAGAAAATCAATTTATTGATTAAAAAAAACTTGGGGAGAGGTAAAAGTGCAGATGAAGGGGTAAAAATAGATGACTTGCCTTATTCTACTCGGGAGGCGGGAGGGGGGGGGGATTAATTTCCTTTTAATAAACGTATAAATGTATTTCTGCTTCACTGCTAAAGCTCTTCCTTGGAATGTTTACAAGATTTTATTATATCAGTGGTAATCATTCTTTTTGAATTGTTGAGTTCTTCGCTCTTCCTTCTTTATGAAGCACTCCGCAAGATGAGGTCTTCTTTTGCTTTAAAGTTAATCTTCTTTTCCTAACAAAATTAAATGCGTGGTATTGCGTTGCCAGAACGATGTTAATTAAAAGATTCGTTACTGTATTCGCGAACTCAGTGGTTCCGTCTGAATTTTTTCGAACTTTTTTGATTTTAACTTCAGAATTGGATAGAGCATCTAAAAAAATAAAAGTTAGAATAGGCACACATGTCCTAACCATTCGGAAACATGACCAAAATGGCGGTTAAAATTAATCTTTTCGGCCATGTTCCCGTACAGATGTTTGCCTATTCTAACTTTTACTGATTTTCTGTTGCTCTTTCCGAATCTGAAATCAAAATAAAACAGTAGAAAAAAAATAGCAACTGAACGACCGACTTCGTGAATTCAGTAACGATTTGTTTTAAGATCGTTGAAAATATATTTCAAAAATGAAATTAGCGTTTACAAACGTTTAATTTCTTGGCTTATCATCAGAATTGTTTTCTCAAATCTATCAAAATTACTTAATAGAAAAGTGGATAAGGTGAAATCTAAGCACGTATATACAAGGTTATTCAAAGATGATGCAAAAGTAAAGCTAATACAGTATATATTTTACTCTACCCACTAAAATAAAAAAAAAACATATAATTATAGTGATAGAAGAACTCCATAAGTTTTATTTCCACTAGGATGTTAGCGACCACCTGGATGCCACCCTACCAGGATCGGCCAAGTCGGGAAACATGATTTGCTGATTTTTGCTCTGGCTTTCGCGATCACCTTATTTAACATTCTGCTATTTCTTTTTGTGGGATACGTCAAAGATGTACTGAAGTAGCCTTCATTCCTTCATAATAACCACATGCCATTACATAATATGTCCTCAGCTAATGTCACTGTCTTTATTATTAAGTTTTATTAGTAGCGTTCTTTGATATGCATTTGGAACTGCTAAGGTAATGTTAAGTGTCCACACACAGGATAAATAGACATTTTTAAATGTTTTTAGGAAGTTTTTTTTTTCTTTTACGTGGCGCACGAAATCGTGTATCACACTATTTGATACGGAGATCCAATTAAATTTCGGGGATGAAGTAGTCTTTTTCACTAATTTCCTACATTCCTGTGACAAAAAGAACAAGTTATTTTTAAATGATCTATATTACAAGTTTTATCTATGTTATGAAGTTTCTCTAGTCTTAAAGAAACAATGCGACTTATAAATGCATCCTCTTGATAACTAAATAAGTGTTATCACTGCCCTCCTCCGTATTTTCTTTTTCATTAGACTGTCACAAGAGCAGAGAAAGTTTCAGGCGGACCTTCATCGTTTTTTTTTTTGTTTTTTTTCTTCCAAATATACAGTTACTACCGGTACATACAGGGTAATTAAAAAAGATTGAGTAAATTTCAAAATTTTTATTTCAAAAAGACAGTTGTATATATGATACTGGTCGTCCTCCACAAATTTTTTATGATTCGTAAATTGTCTTATGACGAGGCGGTTGTTTGTTGAATCAACAGCGGAATATACGTTGCATTTGAATAGTGGATTCACATCGAAAGCTGCAGCATACAAAAATTTTGCTCTGTGGCATTTTCCTATAAACAAGAAACAGTGCCACTTTGTAGCACTGGATAAAACTTCTAGACAGGCTGCTAAAACTTTCAACCTTCTTCTGTCCGGCGATATGTTTGTCCTTTACGGTTTGTTTGAAGTAAAAGCCAATATTTGAAAACCGCTCTTTGTTTTTGGAATAACCCTGCAGGTATAGATAGAAGGGACTATCAAGACATGGAAGGATTCCAGCGAAAAATTTGTTGTTGTTATTGGTAGATTGCATTCTGAATTAAATTTTTTCAATATCAAATGGTACAAAATTCATTCAACCTAAGTTGCTTTCATAAATGTACTCGAGAATTGTACTGATGACGCTTATCATTGTTGCTACGACTACCAACAATTCTTTATCAAGTTCAATTTAACAGTCGTATTGCGCAACATTCTGACAGTTGCTACTAGGTGTATGTTTGAGAACACACTTTGCTATTTATTTATTCAAGGAAAAGATTTTATTGACATTGCAGTTGAAATCTCGATTAATCTGAGGAGAATCTTAATATAAACCAAAAAATTTCTTTTCTGAAAGTCGGTTTATGCTTTTATGTTCAGGATATGATTCGACTTCACCACGCACACATTTTAGTGGATAACTTTCTGTTTTCTTCCATTCATTTTTATCTAGTTTCATTAATGATTCTTTGAGTAATTTTTTTATTTTCAAGTTTTTTACATTTCTTCATCCTGGATTACGGTTTTCTCTTTTACAATATTCTACAAGGTTTCTGTTTTCAGAATCTGATCTCTTTGTTCAGCTTCCCCAGTTCTTGTTGTTTGCAGTAGACTTTCTTTTTTACAGTTATCACAAAGAATTTCATATATTAAACTATTCTAGAATTTTTTTTGTTGAATTATTAATTTCTTTTATCTTTTTTAATGTTGATAATTTTGTTTTGTATTTAATATCTTCATATGCATTATTAGATTTTTTGCTGGTTTTTTGAACAATTTCCTGCGTAGAGTGTCAGTTGTGCTATTTAATAGTTTATTTTTGAAATTTGCCTTGCCAATTATGGTGATGAGCTTATGATTTGGTCTGGCCCAACAGAAGGTAGATTTTTTCCATTGAAATCGACTTACGTAGAAATTTTTAAGTATTTGCGCGAATTTTCTGCAGCTAATTCCTCCGAAACGGCAAGCAGCAGAACCAAATAATACGTTTGATGTATAGTTATGACAATTGGCTAAGTCTTTTTAGAGAGAATAATTTATTTCTAATTAATTTATTTCAAGAAATAAAGAAATGGTCGACCAGCGAATGAAAGCTTATAAATTCAACATTAGACGGACTGCTCTCATTGAGATGAAAATGTTTGGATGGGATATGTAAAACCATTTGGAAGCTATTGAGATTTTATACAGGGTGATCCAAAAGTCAGGAAAAACTTTAAAACTCAATAATTCGCACATGAATGCAGATGAAAAGATTTTGTTTGCACAGAAACGATTGAAATGAATTAAGATTTTTTTTTCCAGGAAAACAAAAATAATGCTAGAATTGTTCGTTTTTGACCAACAGATGGCGTTGTCAAGTCACATCAGTTTATGCACATTTTCAGACGATAAGATGCCGGATTAACTATCGGTGAGACGGAACTATCACTATCTGCTTCCGAAATAGCATTTGCAGCGAGTCTGCTCTTTTTATATTGTCTGATGTAGTCTGAAAATTTGCATAAAATGATGTCTGTGACCTGCCAACGCCATCTGTTGATCAATATCCGAACAATTCTAAAATTAATATTATTTTTTTCCTGTGAAAAAAAATCCGACTTCTTTTCAATCGTTTCTGTGCAAACAATGCTTTTGTCTGCATTCGTGTGCGAATTATTGAGTTTTAAAGTTTTTTCTGACTTTTGGATCACCCTGTATTTTAAAAAATGATTAAAATTTGTCCATATCCAGCGATGCAAGATAACTCTGAATTAAAACTCTATTAAAAATTTAATCGAAATTTGACATTGCGAAATTAAGCATAAGAATATTTAAAATTCCAGCACTTCAGTTTAACATCTTTTTTCATCATAAACAGTTGAAAATCTGTTGTTTTTTTATATTGTTTTTGCTGTTCTAATTTTTCTGCTCCTAGTAAAGTTTTCTTGTGTGTGTTTTGTCGTTTCATTTATTTTTATTTATATTCTTTGTTCAGTTTACTACATCATTAAATCCACACATGTTAATTTAATAATTACATCATAAAAAAAGGCCATGATTACATAAGAAAACAGCTAAGCATATTTTCTGCTCTTTAGGAAGGCGTGTCAATTCAGAAAAAAAATAACTTTGATAACTTAAGCTTTCAGTAAAATTAAGTTATGTTTTTTCCTTAATAGAAAACTTGCAGAATAATTTTAATTTCAAGATAAATACTTTAAAGTGACTGTATTCAAAATGTGCAAGATCTCGTGCTCCCCGAACAGAAAATAATTAGAGACTTTTCGTAATCTCATTTAGAGAATTAAAAATACATTTTTTTGCCGAAATAATTTGTTAATTTAGCGATTTCAGCAAAATTGGGTAATAAATTTGCAACGAAGAAGGCGATTCTTGGAGATTACAACGTTTATGAATGGAGCCTCTCAGCGTCGCGATCAAATTAACTGATAACCGACAACGTTGACGTTGCCGATCAATAAAACCCAAAAGGCAAAGAAATTTTGATTACATTTTAAACAGTCTTTCGCGTATATTATGAAACCCCACCACTGTTGTCTAAAATTTACCATACCGTTTTGAAATTGCTGTGGACCTGAGAATTTCTCAAGAAATGCATTTCCTGTATTTTCTTTTAATAATTCAAGTTAATTATTGGTTTAATAATTCGTATAAGTTATACGACTCCTTATAATTTCACTAACATTTCTGGGTTCTTTAGAAATGCTCGTTTAAAAATAAATTTAGAATTAGTCTTGTTTCTTCAGCTGTGCTAAAATCGATGAAGATTTGATGATTTTCTAGACTTTTCATGCAAAATCTGGACTGAATTCGATTGTCCTGGGTTCACAGCATTGTGGCTTCGAGAACCTTTGAGGGATGCACACGAAAAACCTATTTTACTTGCTTGGCTTAATGAAAATTCAGAATTAAAAAAAAAATCCTCCAAACTTCTGCTACTAACCCCCCCCCCCCAAAAAAAAAAACCCCTCTTAAAACTTAAAGTTAAAATGAAGTAAAATTTTAAGAATATTTTGCGCATTGTATGTTTAATATTTAATTCTTACACATCAAGTATATTCTGTAAAATAATATACATGTCGAACTCCATTATAACAAACTCCCATAAAACGAAACCTTCGTTATACGGAAGAATTTAAAAACTTCCAGTTTCCGAAAGATCATTTATAGCGAAACTCATTTTACAAAATTTTAATTTTTTTATCGAGATTTTATTTGAAATTGGACAAATAAATATTTTCTAATGGGAATTTTGGTTTAATTAAATGATTTAGATAAGGACAGGTGAAAGTGATTTTATGATATGACTATCCCTTAGCAATGTGTCAACCACTTTTAACTGTTATCATGGCAAGTAAACGGCAAGCATTATTGCTGGTTACAAAAATAGCAATTTTAAAGGGTTAGATAAAGAAAGACTGCCCATAAATGGAATTTTACCAACAGTATCCCGTCAACATTGATAAAGTACAAAAACTAGTTAACAACAACATATCAAAGATGAGAATTTGGACTCAAAAGGAAAAAAATTAAGGAAGTCTAATCATTCAGACTTGGAATCAGTACTTAAACACAGGTTTGATGACGTTCGCTCTCATAATATGGGAAGTTACTGAAGGAAAATGTACGGAAAATAGAAAATGCATTAGGATACCATGAATTTAAAGCAAGCAACAGCTGGATATCAAGATTTAAACAAGATTTGGAATTTCAAGCAAGCTTCTGAGATTTCAGTTGTAGATGATGATGTTATTAATGAATGGAAAGAACATAAGATTTAAATTTTAAATAGCTATAATGATGATGATGATGATGAATCTACTTGTCCTACGGTGGAAGCTTACTGCATTGATCGACTATCACCATTTTGACTGTTGATGACGCGTTTCGAGCTCAGTAATAAGGGAACCCTAAATAGAAATGATACATAGCTGGCGCTTCCCCCCTGTTATAAGAAGATTTGGATAAACTTCATTTATCAACAAGATTGAGCACCGCTCTTGGCACCGAGAGGTTCGAGTTTTTCTTGAATCAAAAGCTGCCTCAACAACGATGGAAGGGAGTCCAAGATCCTTGAACCTTATACCGTGTGATTTCCTCTTGTGGGGATACCGAAAAGATTGTGTTTTCGTGCCCCCTTTACGAGTGAACGATCTGAACGACCTACCATAACGGGTGCCAAATCAATGTAGCAAGATATGTTGCTACACGATTGGGAGGAATTCGGTCCGGCTGTCTCTTTGAACAAAACCTGTAGAACATGGAGAATTTTAAGATTCTAGTGTTTTTCTTTTCTAAAATATGCGCTAATGACCAAAGCAGTAGACGCGCCCTAAAATCTCAAATCAACCAACTATTCTTTCTAAACTATAGCACTGTGCAATCAGGCCACTCTTTTTGAATTGCCCTATATATGCTGATTACAAATTTAAAAAATAAAACATAAAAACGAAAAAAATACTAATGTCCTTCGAGCTGGATTAGGTTCATGAAGGTCACCGCTTTACGAAAATCTGATTAGACTATGTCAGATCAGATAAATTGTTGAAAATAGCGCTTTCATGGTAAAAAAAAAAATACCATTAGCCCTACTAATATCTCAGCCTAGTCAAAACAATCTATCTGGTTGGAATTAAAAACAAAAGCAGCTCATAAAGGCAATAGAGCCTCAAGCATAGCACGACTTAATAAACGAACGTAACCTTAACAAAACATAGAGGATCACAAACATAAAAGAAAAGAAAACGAAACAAAATTACCTGGAGAACATGAAGTTGAAAGAGAGGAAGGAACTTTGGGGAACAAAGCGGATTTTTATTAAATTATTTTTTAATAAAAATATACGACAGTCAAAACTGGGACACTAGGATAACAACAAAGGAAGAAAAGAAAGCATTATTCCACATAAAATTCATTTTATGTACATTTCGGAGCTCTGTTTCCTTCATCAGTGAAAAACAACAAGTGAAAATACCAAGCTAACAAGGCCACTATAGCGGCGATTAACCAATAAGAAAATTATTTTTTAACTTTGACAAAGGGCAGTCTATGTGCGACATATCAATTTTTTTTCAGTTTCCCCCCACTCTCTTTCCAAAGCACAGAAAAAGAATAAAGTAGATAATATAAATTGTCAATCTTAATTGGATTAAAGTGGATAAAGTGATAACATTTTTCAAATCGTACTTAAAATTAACCCTGGTATAACCAAATATATTGTTAAAAGCGATAAAAGACATAATAAGCTACGAGAGTGAATCAAAAAGTAAGTTACACTCTGAAACAGTAAAAACAGATGTTAAGTTAAGATCCCCTACACACATTTTGAGGAAACGTGCACCATTTATTTCACTTTTCTACATAATCACCCAACAATTGCAAACACTTATCTGAACGTGAAATTAACTTTTCCATGCCGCTGCGGTAAAAATCCGCTCCAGCGTTTCTCAACCATAAGAAATGCTAAGCGTTCTGGCGATTTCTTTAATTCTGATTCGTCGATTGTCCAGAAACAGGGGCGGATTTAGACTTAATGAGGCCCTAAGCTATGTGAAGCGTCTACCATGTTAAACTAAGATTGTAAAGCCCTACAGAAGAGGCCTACAGATTGTGAGCCCCTAAGCTGTAGCTTATTTAGCTTACCGTAAATACTGTATTAAGCGCCCGGGCGCTTATTTGCAAAAATTCAGCAGACCCCCAGGCGCTTAATGCAGGCGGGCCGGTATTACAGGTCCGGCGCTTATATAATTCTGCACAACTGTGATGGATACCATTATGCAAAATTCTCGCCCATCTCCTTCATCTTTTCTAAAGTATCCTACTGTGTTTTCCATTCCCGTTAGGATTAATGCTAAATTGCTTGGCTGTAGCCTCTGTAGAATGGTTTTCAGCCTAAGTTACTGTTGCGAGATTAAAATTGATGCTATAACTGTGAAGTTTTCATTTTTCATCAGCTATGTTGCTTGACTGAATCCAAAATTAAAAGCAAGAAATTAGAAGACATTCGTGCTGGTATCTAATTTCCGGTTTAGCAGTGGCATTTGGGAGAGCAAACATTCCCGTGAGAAAGCAGCAAGAGAAGAAAAACCCACGAAATGAACTAAAATAAGCGCCCGGGCGGTAATTGAAGGTTCGGCGCTACATACCGTATTTACGGTATACGTAAATCCGCACCTGTCCAGAATCATCTTATTAACGCGAACAATGTGCTCGGGAGTGTTGGACGTGGATGGTCATTTTCGAACTGCTGGCAACACTTCACAAATGCAGGACGAGAAATCGCATTATCCCCGTAGACACTGCAAATTTCCTTATGGATTTCAGTGCAATTTAAGCTTTCGCCCACAAAAAAAAATGATTGTTCCGCGAATCTTGAGTGTACAATCAGTTGCTGCACCATGACAACAATACGCTTGCGTACGCAGTAAACGTGTGAACACGTGGGTTCATGCCACGTTGCAATTATAGACATTCAGGCAACATCCTTAAAAATGGCGAATGATGTCGGCACTCTTCGACCACCGAGGCCAACGAGAAAGACAGGCCTCGAAGCGGAAAAGTCACCTGACCATCGGGGTCCGAACAACAATCCAACCTTCATTGTTTCCAACAAACGAAAATATACTGATTGTTAAAATCCAACATGGAGACAATGAAGATTGGATTGTTGTTCGGACCCAGTTGGTCAGGTGACTTTTCCGCTTCGAGGCCTGTCTTTCTCGTTGGCTTCGTCGACCACACATGTTTCTGAGTGTAACTTACTTTTTGATTCACCCTCGTATATAAATTATCATAATAAGCCAGAAATTGTCAGGCTAAGTTTTAACAAGAAAAGAAAACGAATAACAAGATAAACCCCAATAGCACGATGGTATCTTAGACTTCTGATTTAAGCCTTCTAACAATTGTAAGTTATGTAGACGATAACGTCTTCTACGAAACTTTTGATACCAATGGTCTTGAGTCTATTAATGAGCAAATTGATTTAGACAGTTGAAGAAAATTGGCTTTGAACAAAGCTAGATTACAAGTAGATATGATAATCATCTCAAAATTTATTATAGATATCCAAACTATTAAATTTATGTCCCCCCTCCCTTACATTCTACCTTACATTCTTCGCACAAATTTCTATTTAAAAGTTTTCAAATGATCTTATTGTTTACTGAAATTCTTTTGGATATTATAATATTGTCATTTGGGCTAATACATCAATGATCAACTTACATTATAGATACCTATTGTTGCACAAACTTTTCCTTGCATTGTTGGTCATGAGATATATATTGTTGGTCCGTGCAGAGTGTTTGTGATTTGCGTGTTGATACCATTGTTGATAACTATTGTTGCACAAACTTTGCCTTGCATTGTTGGTTCAAGATGGCTTGCAACTAATTAATAAGAAATTCTTTTAATGCTACAAGAACTGCTTCAACTTCTCAAATATGTAGCCACTTTTTTATAATACCTAGCGTACATTAATGAATGAGTGACGAACTGATCTTGCAATCGCTGTATAGTGTATCGTGATGCTCGCTTGTCCAGCCCATTTTCTTTATTAAACGCCTAACCTAAATACAGATCAACAATCCATTTATGAAATGATTTACTATTAGATGTATATCCGTCTGGTCATGGCCACAGCTACTAAAAACTTTTTTTTCATTCTCATTTGTATCATCATTATACAGGGTGATTCTGAAAAAGTGTGTATAACTGTAAGCAATGACAGAGGTGATCAGAATGAACATTTTATTTTAATACAATTTGGTTCCGAATTTGAACGCTAATTGAGATATGAACAGAAATAAAAATGCCGCCACAAAGATCAACAAGTTAATAACTCAGGTTCTGCAACGCCTAGAATAATGAATTTTGGAGGAATAATAGGGTACATAAAACTCTGTATACCGTTAAAGTTTGATCGATCGAATTCCAACGAGTAGTTTCCGAGTTACGCACTCAACATCGTAACACGTGCTGGTTAGTACTCGCATGTGAGCAGTATTACGATTGTATAATTGATAACGAAGTGTATAATTGATGATGAGTTTATCCTTTTTATTTATTATTCTGTTCCGTATTTTATCCAGTGGAATTTCTAAGTGCAAGATTCCCATATAGAAAATCTTTTTTTTTCAATTGACCCCTTTAAAATTCTTACCTTTATTATGTAGGCTACTGCTGATACGAGGATTGATCCAAAAAAAAGAAAGAAAGAAAGAAAGAAAAAAAGAAAAGAAAGAAAAAAAAAAGTTACAAGGGTAATAAAATTTTTTTTTTATTAACAATAGACAGAAAATACAAGAGGGAATTAAGAGGCATACTTGCCGATCACTTTTCCACATAATCACCAAATCTATTCAGGCATTTACCGGAACGCAGGACCAACTTGTTTAACCCGGCTTGGTAGAAATCAAGTCCCGGTCCATTGAGCCAGTTCTCGGCAGCTGTTTTCACATCACTGCCTGATGAGAACCATATTCCAGATAAGTGTTCCTTTAATTTCGGAAAAAAGAAATAGTCACTGGGTGCCAAAACTGGGCTATATGAAGGATGGCTCCAGACTTCTCACTTGAACTTTTGCAGCAATTCTGAGGTTGGCAAGCAGTATGGAGCCTGGCATTGTCATGCAGGAGGATGACACCGTCACTCAACATGCCAGGGCGTTTGCGTCGGATGGCTACTAGTATCTTTGCCCATAAGAAACGAATCACGACTCGCACCTCCAAGCGAAATTTTGCTGAATTTGAATATAAATATGAATTAATACAGTAAATATTCATTTTGGAAAACCAAAAAGAATTCTTTAAAATTCTCTTAATTAAATTGGAAGGCATAAAATAAAAAAAGGCAAATGTGTGGCGGCGGCGTTTAATATATTTTAAAATTTTAAGTGAAAAATACGCACCGCCATACTTTTGTATTTTTTAATTTTATGAATTCCTATTTAAATGAGAGGCACCAAAATTATTTTTTACATTCCAGTGTACTTTTAAAGCAAAAATGTATGCATAGAAAGTTTTTAATAGATTATTTAAATATTGTAGATCAAAAACTACAAAACATGTACTTTATTAATTATATTTGTACTCCTAAATAACAATAAAACAAGTACATATTATTAATCAAACTTACATAAAAGCAGCCACATGGCAAAGCAGCATCTATGTCTCTCGCAGAGGCAAAATGCAAAATGTTCATTGATAACCCATCGCTCCATAAGACATGTTTCCATTGTTCCATGATCCAATTTCGGTGAGCTGTACTCTATATTAAAATACCATATCTAGCTATATACCATTCTGTGTGCCATATGTAAATCTATTCCTTACAAAGTTCAGAGAGAGGTGGAGCTTATATTTAATTTTGACATTTTTGTTATGTTGTGAAAATATAATTAAATAAATCTTTGATTTCAAAATAAAAATATTTTTACTCTATCTAAATGCGATTTTAATATTTTACGATTTTTAAAAATTCGAATATTATTTAAAAAATGATTCCAGATGTTCGTTAATTATATAAGTGTAAACCGACTTTTTTTCATTTATTTTTACATTGTCATTTATCTTAATGAAGATTACGTTGCTTCTATTCTCAATGAATATTTTAATAAAAAAATTTTTTTTTTTAAATATTACAATCACTTGCAACGCTTATAAACATTTATTCATGGAAGTTGAATATTCACTTTAATGGTAAAAAAAAAAAGTTACTCTACTTTTTCTTATTTTCTTTCAATGTTACGACTTTTTTCTTCAGAAGATGGAAGAAAACATTGCCTTGATGTTTGCTGGAACCTAAAGGAGGTGGGAGGAATCAAGACGGTTCCTCTCTTTTATTATTGTATACGAGGTGATTGAGGGAAACCTGCAATTGATATATTGATGGGCAGATCACAACGGCTGAGTCAAGGGATTTTTTCACTCCCACTTAAGACATACACACACGAACTCGCCAAGTAAAGGTTTCAAACCGAACATAAAAGAATGGGGGGGGGGGGATTATTATCTAACAACCCAGCCATCCAATAACCTTCCATTAGATAAAGATCCCACACGATGAATGAACAGATAACGTCAAGTGGTCTTAGAAATATGTAAAAAAGTTTGTGGACGGGCGTATAGATAACGGGGTCCATAGGATCTAATTTAGCGAAATCTTGTCAGTCGATGACTTCTCAAAATTATATCCCCCAAAAGGCATAGCGATCGATTTCGACTTGTGAAATTCAAAATCAAGGGACGTTTGTTGTGCATTCGCCGTTCTTCTGTTTACGGCCGGAAACTAGTTCCTTTTTACCTCATTTTACGCTCTTCTTAACAAATTGAAATTGATTTTGAAGAGATCTGAGCACACTGCAGTCGAGGGGCAGGAACGTTTGTGTAAAGAAATGCGCCTTAATTGGTGCTAACGAGTCTTTCCTATCAACAATTTGGCTTGCAATTGTACACTGATTTTGAAGAATACTTCATATGTAATACAGCCAAAGATATCATATCTTACTTAGAGCTACACCCACTAACAGAGAAAATAAATTCAAATGTTATAAATATTTTTCCACGGGGTATAAAGAATACTTCATTTGGTCGCTCGAAGATTATAAATTCCATCTCTTTTAATTCTTCTCACATATCTCTGAACGCTACTAATTTCTAGCAATTTCTTCTGGACATCCGTTCAACAACAAATAGGACAATCGACGCAGCAAAAATACAAAATTACACTCGAAGGCAACGGTTGCTTAGAATCTAAAATCTTAAATGTCATCAATACTATTAGGTGTAGTTTTAATAATAATCTTGATGTCTAAAATGAAAAATTTAATATTAGGAAATGTGCTAATATAATTTGTATTAAAATGGGAATTATGAACTTGTAAACTTACTCGCCAAATTTTTGAGGAATTCCTCCTAATACAGTTTTGTTCCCTCGTGTGCCTATAGAATTGTTTAGGCATTGATTTCACAAGGTATTTAAAACAGCTCCACAAGGCCCATGATCTGTGTGTTAGTCTAAAGAGAACATAGTTGTTGTCGGTTGTCGTGTTTGTCGCCACAGAAATGTTCGATCTGGTGCTGACCATTCAATGATTGCAAGGTCTGCCGTGTATTTTTCTAATCACTCGCTGACAGTTCGGGCCTTAGGGCATGGAGTATTGTCCTATGAAATATGCTGTCTCTTTGCGGAAGCAACACATTAGACATTTCCTGATTTACTCTAAGGAATCCAGGTAATTTCAGGAAGAGTCTTATGCAGACATGAAAAATTTCTCCACTTAGAATAGATAGATACGGGACTGATTAGACCAGGCAATTATTCTCCAGTCGTCCTCAGTCCAATCTTGGTCACTCTCTCACTGGAGTCATTTCTTCGTGTTCTGTTCCGATTAAGAGAGTAATCCAACGAGGATGTCTATGGTTGAAGCTCAGCCATACAAGGGTCCATAGGTTGTGCGTTTCGAAATGTCTTTAACAGATCCAGCATTGTAAAATTCTGTTAGCAGATGAATGTTGATACGTTGGTTGTCTTTGAGTCTAGACGTCCTTTCTCTCATCTCGGCCATTTTCAGGCCATGGACGTCTGCAAATATGCCTTCGAAAGATGGTTTTTTCTTGATCCATGTTTGCAAGGCCCATTTACAAGTCGGTGGGTGGGGATTATGAAATTAACGTGCTTCAAGAACTTGTACAGCCGTGCACAAAAGTGTATAGCTGCCGGAGGTGATTACATTGAAACCTATTAACCGTAAGTTTGATTCTTATTGCATTAGCTCCAGTTCTGGAATTTAATAGACATCTTATATTTTTTGAGACAAGGACATCGTTTGAAAAGTAATCAGTTTCGATGACACATTATGTATTATATAAAATGGATAGCAGAGCTGTCAGAGTCTAACCTTTCCTAATCATCACTTGAATTTCCAATATTATTGCGTTATCTGCTTCATAATTGCCGAAAGTCTGATGTTATCAATCCAGCGACACAAACTTGCCTTTAAAGATTTGTACAGAACTGTGTTGTTGACAAGAATAACGACTTTCTTCCAAACTATGTATTTAATAATTAAGATTAAATGGTTAAAGTAAACAATAAACAATTAACAATAAACAGTAAACATTATTTGTTTTTTCTCCCCATTTGAGATTCAAGAGTTCGGCTGTAAATCTTTCAGCACAGAGCATTGTAAATAGACTATTCTGTTGACTGATATACTTTTTTGATTGTTTTTGAGAGAAAATTTTAAGTCTCTATTTAAAAATTAAATTAAAGAAATGTAGGATTGTTTTCTGTTTTAATTTATTCAATTTTATTTATTTTAACATAGTCTCCGAATTTGGCGGAGCGCTCTTTATTTGTATTATAGCTCGTTCGCAGTTCAACTAATCCAAAATGCAATAGTTTGCTATGTTTGTGGAGATCGCTTTGTTCGAGTGAGGATAACATTGGGTGGTATGTCTTGAATAATGTATTAGCATTTATATAATCAGGAAAGCTATAGAAGCGAGGTTAAGTATTTAATAAGCAAATAACTTCAGTCTGTTATTTATTCCCTTTAATAAATAAATAAATAAATAAATAAATAAATACGAGAACAACAGGAAAACACTATTCCACATCAAAGGTTTATTGCAACGTATGCCTTTTTCGGCAGCCAAGCTGCCTTCCTCAGCGTATACAAGAACTTGATCAGACTAGAGAAGTTCTGTTCTGATAAAGTAGAAGAATTACAGAGTCACTTATATAGTAAAAGAGAGCTAGTTACAATCCAATTACAGAAATAAATACAAGTTCAAAGTACGAGGGCATATTGAAAAGTAATGCGTCCATGGCTGTAACTTTTTTATTTTTTAACCGATTTTCAAAATTCTTTTTGTATCTGATACTTACATTTGTCCTCTATGTAATGCACTATTCACTTTTCGACATAGTCCCCATCCCTTTCCACGCATTGCGCCAACGCGTGACCAGTCGGATGAACCCGTCGGAGACAAATTCCGGGGTTGTTGTCGACACCAGAACCGAACGGCAGGTTTCACCTCGTCGTCAGAACGCAACTCATGCCTCTTAAGGTGCTCTTTCCTCTTTGGGAAGTGGTGAAAGTCGCAAGGTGCAAAGTCTTTCATTTCTGAATTGCAGTTTTTCATCTTTGAACTGTAGGCACTGCAACCCCCTGTGGTGTGTGGCGATCGTGTGCGGACGGGCGTTATCGTGCTGCAGAAGAGGATCCAAAGCTGCCATTCAATCCTCGTGTCGACGACAACCCCGGAATTCCTCTCCGACGGGTTCACCCGACTAGTCACGCGTTGGCGCAATGCGTGGAAAGGAATGGGGACTATGTCAAAAAGTGAATAGTTCATTACATAGAGGACAAATGTAAGTATCAGATACAAAAAGAATTTTGAAAATCGGTTAAAATATAAAAAAGTTACAGCCATGGAGGCATTACTTTTCAATATGCCCTCGTACATAAATTGAAACTACAGGTAGACGATGATCAACCAATCAGGAGTCATTGTTGTCCGTGATACGTTTATTCTTTCCATAGGTCAGTTTGGGAATATGTAAAAGTTTTGTCAAGTCAAATGTAATGCGGTTTACTACGGACGAAAAGCAATCAAGACAAAAATTGGTGAACATTTGGCATGTATCAGGAAGGAAACTTTGCAGTATCGAGATTCGCCGACCATATCCTAGATTGCCAACACGACTATAATTCTGAAGACTTTGAAATTATCTACAGCCCAAGTGACCCGAAACTGTTAAATTTCCTAGAGTCGTATGCCATCACCAGTGAAGATTCTGCTAATTTACTAAATAGCGACGCAGGCCCCGTGGACGTGACACAATTGAGAGACTTGGCAAAACTTTTACATATTCCCAAACTGACCTATGGAAAGAATAAACGTATCATGGACAACAACGACTCCTGATTGGTTGATCATCGTCTACCTGTAGTTTCAATTTATGTACTTTGAACTTGTATTTATTTCTGTAATTGGATTGTAACTAGCTCTCTTCTATCTATCTATATATATAAAGAAGGATGTTTGTGGGTTTGTGTGTATTGAATACAAACCTACAGTTTTATTCCGATCTTGATGAAATTTTGCATACTTGACCTTCAAAGCATGAGGAAGGTCACTGTCTACCTCAGATTTCGGAAAAATAATAATTATCGATAAAAAATCGATATTCATGGTTATGGCAGGACATATTAATGAGAAATATCTCATGACCAACAATGCGAGGCAAAGTTTGTGCAACAATAGGTATCAATAATGGTATCAACATGCAATTCACAAACACTCTGCACGGATCAACAATATATATCTCATGACCACAAATGAAAGGCAAAATTTGTAACAATGCATAAAATTCCTGTTATTCATGCTTTTCTTAGAAAAGAGAGTTCTTAGTACTTAACAATTTTTTGAAAATCTTTAAAAATGATTAGTAACTGGAGATAATGGAAAGTTAGCAGACTATTGAGAAAGAGTGGAAAGACGACAGAGGAAGCACTCCTTTAGCTTCGTGCTGTATTGAGCAAATGGTAAGCAGGTCAATAGAAGAATCGGCGTTCGCTAGACTACAAAAAGAGATGAATGGCCAAGTTTTGATTCAAGACATCGAGAGAAGAAAGGGAATTGCAACAACATCTAGTATACATCTAAAGTAAGATTACGTGAGCAAGAAATTATTTAGACTAGCAGTGGCATCCTTGGAGAGGTCTATCCATTGTGAGCCTTTAAAAAATTTTTTTTCAAATTAAAAATTTTTACTGTATTAATTCTAAGCGTTTTCATGTGTGTTATTTTTAAGATATTTCAAAATTTATTCCAAAAAAAAAAGTCCAAGCCACGCAGGGGTTATCACCTAGCTTATTTGGTAGCACAGCAGGTCCAAACATTTCCTAAAAATATATTTTGACTATATTCTGTGGGAAAGTGTATATTTTGGAAACTGAAATGCTGACAATGCGTTGACTGAACGTTCGTTTCTAAGAATTTTTGTTAATGAGCATAAAGTGAAGATGCAGTGACAGAACATTAATAAGGCAGCGTCTATTGCTTAGGCATAGGAGTCACGTGTGTCTCCCTTGAGCTCCCTATGAAACGTCCAGACGACTGGCAAAAATTTGTGTCTGGAAAGGAAAGAGAAAGAACGAGTATTGGTCAGAGAAACTCTGCAACTAAAAGAGAAAAAGCTATACGGGCGTTTGAAACATCTGAACAACGGCAGTTTCGAATAGAGCAACAGGGTATAACAGCTTCTACGTCAAGGGCAAGAAAAACTTGAGTCTAAATTATCTGGTGATGCTCCGCAGTGATAAGGCAAGTCAAGAAGAGTTTAGATGCTCCGGTATATCCCCTGGACTACCTATCTTTCGTATTTTTCGTAGAATGGATTGTCCCTTTGCTCTGTGTAGTATTGATTGAGTTATTATTTAACCAATTTGGAGTTATAATTTAATTTTTTGAGGTCTATCTCTTTACCTACAAGTATAATTAACCCGGGCGACGCCGGGTACCTCTGCTAGTTTACTATAAAAATGACTCTGTAATTTTTTCTACTTTTTCAGAACAGAATCTCTGGTCTGATCAAGTTCTTGTATACGCTGAGGAAGGCAGCTTGGCTGCCGAAATGCGCATACGTTGCAATAAACCTTTGATGTGGAATAGTGTTTTCCTGTTGTTCTTGTTAATCTGTGTCCACAGTTTCTGGCTCCATCTCCTCCTATAAATAAATACAATTTGCTTCTTTCATCTACAGATATTTATCAGTACTTATCAGCTGGTTAAGATTAGTAACATGTCTGAATTACAAATCAGCTCTTTAAATTTTCAATTTAAATTATTTCTTTTATTTATTAATCAAAATTTATGAAAAATACATTAATATTTTTATTTCAACTATTATCTAAAAAAAATAAATAAATTATTATTGATATTATATGTGTACTCTAATAATGCTTCCATCCTTTTTATTTAGAATATTTGTGCTAGAATAGTCACAATTGTACTTTAAATAACTTTGTGTTTTAATAACCAAAGGATGATCCAGAGTTCTCGACTCGCGTTTTGTAAGACAGTGTTTTTTAACAAAATTAACATACTTGAGCAAGTTACAATTGGTAGTTTGGCGGTGGTCTAAATTTTGCTACATTCGTCGACTAACCTCGGTAAAGTTGTTTAATGAAAATAACTTCACACGTTGTCAGGTCTGCGTATTGTACCGATTTTCTAAGGGCAAACATTCTTCACCATTATGCTCCAATAATGAGAAGATGATTCATAAATCATCGTTAACGCGTTAATCTTTCAATATTATTACCAGAGCTTGTCATTTCATGTGATCACATATCTTTAAACAAAGACATCTGGATACCATAAGTTATGTATTGTGTTGGGTTGAATTGCAACATTTATAACGAAATTAATGATTGTTAGTATCACATATGTTCAGACTAATCCTGCATCACATTAATCACATAATGTGGAAAATGTCTCATTAATTCACATAATTTAGTAAAATCTAGAAGAATTGAAGAAATATTCACTCTAAAAATAAAAATATTTAAAATTTTAAGACAAATGAGTGGACAAATACCCCAACATCGAAGTTCTCAAGCTAAAAGCGGACAAATACCCCAACCTTGGTCTTCTTATATGTGAATATATTACTTAGTTGTTCTATTTAATGTTTCCTTTGTGTTTGTATTTTTTTTTTGTTGTTTTTCGTATTGCCTGATTTGATTAGGCTTATTGTAAAAGAAAATATCTGTCCGGTCTGCCTTGGATATCCTCGTTCTCGATAATTTAATATAGGCATCGGTTATTGGTGGATACCGGAAGTATTATGCGTAGTTCGAGATTGACCGCTAGGTGGCGATCCCAAGATCTAGCGTCAACTGATTGATTTGAAAGAGTATAGTTTTCTTCCTCCAGCAATAAAGTTGGTACTAACGTCCTTTTCAATGCTATGGTCATTTCAGGACGGCGTTATAGGGGCCGCAAATTTTGCCTCGCATGGGTTCTTTAACGTGCAGCCGGCAAAGGACTGCACGGGACCAACGGCTTTACTTCCCTTCCGAAGAAAGTGCGTGATCTCAAGAGTTCCCCTGAAAAATCCTCGTCGTCCTCGGCCGGGATCGAACACGCGTACTCGGGCATCAGAAGCGATCACGCAACCACTGAGCCACCGAGGCCGATCCTCCAGCAATTACAAAACTGGAGACAGCAAATCTTCCGGCAAAGTTGACTTCACAAGACTGGGTTTATTTCTGCTATCAACAACATCTTCAATAGACTACATCCTTTGAGTTTTCTTCCATCTCACAAGTTTCTTCATCGTTTTTCAAGATTGATGACTTTATTTATTATTTATTTTTTGTTTTTATTAATTTTACGATTTTCCCCATTAAAAGGAGACTGAACACATTTAAATTTAAAATTAATCATTTAAACTCCTTAGATCAATAATTCGGTAAATTAATATTAGAAAATAAATTAAAAAATGACCCCCCTCTCCAAATACGAAAATAAAAACCTCTATTAAGTTCTGATAAAAAACTCAGATATTTTTCAAATAATTCGATAAAATAATGTATAAATTATAAAAAATCAGATAAAAATTAAGGTTTATTTCTAGGATATGTCCTCATTTGTGCTATTGCTCTAGGAGTTTTGACCGGTGGGTTTTTTGCAGGATCCTACATCAAACAAATCACAATCAAACAGATCGCGACCTAGTATTACATAAGATATACAGATCGCGACAGTGGATATACAGAATTCATTTACGTGATACAAGACCTACTCAACTCAATTTAGTAATTTTTTTTAATATATCAAATGTT
Source organism: Rhysida immarginata (assembly GCA_023313115.1). Lineage (NCBI taxonomy): Eukaryota > Metazoa > Arthropoda > Chilopoda > Scolopendromorpha > Scolopendridae > Rhysida > Rhysida immarginata. Next base: position 7,354,286 of record JAHWFO010006931.1, read on the forward strand.
TAAAACAGTTATTAATGGGGAAGAATGTATAAAATTTTTCAAGCAAAACACCAGATGGCGAATTGTACTACCCATCCTAAAGCAGCCATTTTTAATGTTAACCTACGGGGAAAACGGCGGTTTTAATTGAAGTTTTTTTAAGTACGAGGGGAAACAATTCGGTTTTCAAAGATTTATTAAAATTCAATAATAAATGAAAATTGTTAAAAAAAAAATTGTTTAAGTGCCAGATGGATTTTCTTATGAAAATTCGCATAAAAAATACCGCTTTTTTTAAACATCATTTTGCTGAGCTACATAATTTATTAATTCCATAAAAATGTTTAGCCTGGTATTTTTTAATTTGAGAAAGCAATAGCTATTGCAAATTGTTAAATTTTCACTTCTGTTAAAATTTTTATTACAAATTTATTTTAAAAATTCATTTTAATTAAAAATAAGAACTTGTGAAAAAGTGATAGATATCAATAAAGATAGTGAGACATTTAATATTTTTAACATCATCATTTTTATTAATTCAGAACAAAAAATTGTAGTTTCTCCCATAGGTTAACATTAAAAAGTTGCTGCCTTAGGGTGGATAGTACAATCTGCCATCTGGTGTCTTCTGATGTCTATATTCTTCCCTATTAGTAATAATTTTGTAAATTCTTATACTAAGCGTTTCAATAAAATTAACTGATTACGAATTAAAATAAATTTTATTAATTTCTAATAGTAATTAATAACTTCCGAGTAAAATGCTGTGAAATTATGGGTCAACAGTGGCGTCTTTAAGTGATGCTTCACTGCAGGGCGGATACGAAACAATTGCTTTGAATGAGTTGTTCATTTGGGTGTCTCTGAGGGATGCTTCTCTGCAGTGCACGAAGTGCTCGCAGTTCCTAAAAGTCAACTTTGCCGAAAAGAATGTGTATTTTTATTTATTATGTGAAAATAAACGTTTGTACTAGCTATGTAAGGAATGGTTCTATCATTAAATAATATCATTTTAAACATCACATACTCGTCACATAATATGACTTCTTTTCATCACATATCACATCACATCACATCATTTTGCATTTTTTGATCAGATAAATGACAAGCCCTGATTATTACGCTATTAATTACAACGTATTTTCTTTAGGTAAGCTATTAATTTCCCATCCTTTACATCCTACTTAACTTCATTACTCTTTGATCTTCAATTTCAAAATAAATCAATCATACTTATAGGGACTTTAAAATTGACTTTTTCAAAACTTATATTAATTTAAATTCGATAATGGACCCTATCACCAGAACCGGCCTAGTTCATACTTTTCTTCCTTTACACACTATTCACTTTCTCACAACACTTATTCAACAATTGACCACTGCTTTACTGACAGTTCCATTGACTACCTTAATGGCTCTCTTGATGTTGAAGTGTCGGATTACTTTCCCTTGTATTACAAGCATAAAGTACCTCTCGTTTACATCCAGCCCTTCCCCCCAATGTTGTTTCGAATAGTCACCCCCTTCAGAATTGTTGCTTTTCAATCTTTTCTTTCATTATTAACAAATTGGTCAGAGATTTTCACTAACATCTTACAAGGAGACTCCAAGTACTCTGACTCACCGAGTCCAAAAAATTGTACGTGTAACTTTCACCAAATTAAACTCACATTCGACGCACTTCTCAAAATTTTCCGATAAAAATTCATAAAGTTTGTTATAATTGACTACACTTTATAAATTTCCTATTTGTAGCATAAATTTTTATCGTGTTCAGATGATCTAGTGGTAAAACCCTCGTTTTCTGTTTTGCAAGTACGGGTTCAAATCTCGCCTTCGATAATTTTTTTTTTTCCTCTTCGTAAATTTTTTTAACACGTATGGGAATGTCCTCCTACGATTGACAAAACTATTCGCAAACCATGGTTAAACTCTTACATATTAACTCTAATAAATCATAAAATGAACTTTATCGAAAATTTCGCCGTAATCCTAATCCCATATCCAATTATAAATTTCGTACTTTTTCAAATATAATACTTTTCCCAATTATTTCAAAAAATAGCGTCTAACAAACATAAGTGGAAATCCTTAAATTATCTTTTAAAAAGGAACTTCCCCTCCTAGGTCTCCATTTTCAGAAACTGACAATCTAGATGTACCGCTTTAACCAACTTTCTTCACGTCCTTTTACCCTGCTTGTCTTCTACTTCAGTCCCAACTGTTACCTATTCCTTTAACGCCCCCTCTAATTCGCTCTCTTTTTTGCGACACCTACCATGCCGGAGGAGGTTAATAAAATCATTAACCAACAAAAGCCGACCCCTTCCCCTGATTCCTTGGGCCTGCGCTCAGATATCTTAATAGCGGTAAGTCAGTATTTAAGTATCCCCCTAACCCCTATTTTTAATAGCTCGTTGTTATCTGGGTGTTATCCTACTTCACTCAAAGTAGCAAAGATAACTCCTATCTTCAAAGATGGCGACCCCAAACTCTATTCTATTATCGTCCGATCTCTTCATTGCCAATACTTTCAAAAATTTTCGAAAATTATTTTTTCATTCGTTTATCCTAGTTTGTCTACTCCAGTAACCTTCTAACAATTGTCTCAACACGGATTTACACCGAAGTGTAATGTTGATATAGCCTTTTATGAGCTCACTGAAAATGTCGTTACCCATATGTCTAATAACAATTTTGTTCTCACATTATTCGTCGATTACTCTAAAGACTCGATACCCCTCCACCATTCTTTAAATTGTCTTTCTTCTTTAATGTCCGTGGCCCCCTCCCCTTAACTAGGTAATCGGTCTACTTTCGAACCGTCGCTACTATTTGACGTCACAAAATAAATCCTTTTCGATAATAATTCGCAATTTAGCAGTTCCGCAGGGATCAGTGCTTTCTCCATTATTATTCAATTTATTCATAAACGATCTACCAATCTCTTTATCCCCTACCGTCTCAATTTTGTATGCTGATAACGTCACTCTTCTTTTTTATGATCCCGTAATTCCTCAACTTACAACTAAAATTAATCAGGCTCTATCTACTCTTAAGCTCATGGAACTCAGCCAACTCATTATTCTTCAATGCCACCAAAACAAAATATACGCCTTTCCATCAGCGTAATAAGCAAACTATTCCCTATCTCTTACAACTCTCTACCACTTAACAACACTAAATCCTTTAAATACCTAGGTATTCACATATCTCACGATCTGTCATGGGATCTCCACATCAACACATTGCTGACCAGTCTTAATATCAAACAGGGTATGATTTCCCGCTTACACTTTTTTCCAGCTTATTTACTATTGCTAGTGTACTATGTATTGATTCATTCTTCTTTATGCAATGGAGTAATATTCTGGGGATCCTCAACGTCTTACAATCTCTCTCGCTTGCTCAGACTCCAAAAATGGTTCCTTCGAATTTTATTAAAATTACCCAAATCTTATTCTGTTTCACAATACTTTATATCTTTGGGAATCTTAATACTGAACTTAATTTATTCTATTCAACTATGCATGTTTGTTACCAAAATAATCAATCGTCAACTCATTCTCTTGATTCCGAAAATCATTCAAACCTACTCCAATGTCCATTCCTATAATACACGTTCCTCAACTTCTATTCGTCACCCCTTAGTAAGACATAATTACCTCATAAGACTGATATCAGATGGTAATCTTCTATTCCTGAAATCGTCCGCTCTCACCTACATCTAGTCTATTCAGAAAGCTACTGCAGTCTTATTTACTAACCCCTAACTTACCTCCTAAAAGAATTTAATTGTAATTATAGATTTAATAGTTTTTGTATCGGATTTATATTAATTGTATATTTCTATTAGTCGCTCCTTTCAGGGACCTAACATATCGGCCATTCGGTCATACGGGCCCTGATTAGGGATTTGCCAAATACGGTATAACAAATTAATTATGGGCCCGTTTGTTATACGGTATAACAAATTAATTAAAATAATATAAAATATTAAAAGGTACAGTTTCACAAACAGCGAGTCATGAATTCTGGCAGACTCTTTTACATCAATTTACCCTTCGTGACTTTTGGGCTACCCTGTATAAGTAACTCCTTCCTCTCAAACGACTTTTCTTGCTAAGATCTTTCCAACGATATTCAACACATCAAGATTTTTCATGTTTTTCTCATACGGCGACCAATTATAGAATACATACAGTATACTCAGATCTGTTCGGCACGGTTATTCTTTAAGATCTTTCCAACCCGATAAATAGTTTCAAAGAATTTTGCACTGATGTCAAAAAATTAAATTGGAAAAAGCAAAAGCAAGAATTTCTAAAATATAAAAATGTATCTAAAGGGTTTATTTTTTGAGGGGGAGGGGGCTTAAATACTCAATCCAAATTGCTTAGACTCTTCCGAAATACGCAAAATGAAGACATGACTTTTTTTTAAGGCAAGCTGTCAATGGACTTTAACAAAGCAGAAACTTGATTTTGACTGTCAGTGGAATAATGGCTTCCCATCGTTTAGAAGAGTTTTTGATTAGTAAAGAATAATTAGAGGAATGGAAGCAAGAATTAGAGAAAGGGCTGAATGTTGTTTTATTTTTTTGGAAACAATAAGCAGAAGCCCAAAAGCCACATGAAGTCTCTCTGAAACTTTCCTATCTATGCAAGAAAACGATACCATTTTGAAATGCTATAAGAAATAAAAAATTCTTTATTATCTGAAGCTCAGTGTAGAGAAGGAGGACATAGAAAAATTTTGTGTATTATTATTAAGTAATACACTTCTTAGAGTAAGAAATCTGATGCCCGAGGACGCGGGTTCGACCCCGGCCGAGGACGACGAAGATTTTTTCAGGGGAAAAATCCTGAGATCACGCACTTCCTTCGGAAGGGAACTAAAACCGTTAGTCCCGTGTAGTCGTTTGCCGGCTGCACGTTAAAGAACCCTTGCGAGGCAAAATTTGCGGCCCCTATAACGCCGTCCTGAAATGTCGTAGAATGTTTAATACCAAACAAACCAAACCTAGAGTAAGAAACACTTTTTATCAGAGTATAGGTAACTTCATGTACACATAGCTTTGAATTCTTATATTTGGGTAAAGTTTTATATATTCTAAACATTATATTAGAAAACCTTATTAAAGTTTATATTTGAATTAAATAATAATAAATTAATAGTTTTTAGCACATTTTCTATATATAGAAATGTGCTTATGTGATCGGTTTGTCCAGCTGTCCGTCCGTCCGTCTGTAGACAATCTCACAATTCATTGCGTTGCAATAGAAAGAGTGCATGTATTGAATTTCTGGAAGACACGAATTATCCTCGCATTCGGGAAAACGTGTGTTCAGAATACATGGGTTCGACTCTGCGCGTGCTCTAAACGTTAATGAGATGGTGCGCGTGCAGGATGCACGTGTTTGACGATTATTGAAAGGGCAGTTCGGTCTCTAAATCAAGAGAATTGTTTTATTCCTAGGGAGCTTAGTATTTATTACAATAACTTGAAAACGAATTAACTTTTTCAAAGTCTGTTTTCACCAATCCATTAATACGAGACAGAGCACGAAGAAGTACGAACGTGAGATAGCCGGAATAAGTACGTACTATAATGGCACGTGCTTTAATGGTACCATTATGATACCCCCTTAAAAACTATAACCAGATATGGCGTGTAATATATCAAACAAATCGTCACAACATATCATGAATGAATAATAAGAGTAACTAGTGATAGCAGGTATTGGTTTAATGGCACGTGTACGTGCAAGGATGTCTCATGAATGAATATAACGCGTAAATAATGTTGGTGTGAAATGTTTAGTAGTACGTGTTTTAATGGTACAAAATGGAACTTTCAATGCTAAGATATGGCATGTAATATATCAAACAACTCGTAACAACATGTAATGAATGAATATAACGAGTAAATAATGATAATGGTTATTAGTTTAGTATCACGTGCCCTAATGGTGCCATATGGTACCATATGGTACCATTGGAACTTTCAGTGCTAAGATATGGCTTGTAATATATCAAACACCTCGTAACAACGTGTCATGAGTGAATATAACGAGAAAATAATGATAGCGGGAATTGGTTTTGTTGCATGTGCCTTAATGGTACAATATAGTATTGTTAGAACTTTCAATGCTAAGCTATGGCGTGTAATATATCAACCAACTCCTTACGAGTTGTTAGATCTATTGTTATCCGTAGCTTATTTGTATCAAGAGCATAATGCTGTTAGGCTTAATGTTATCTAAAACTCACTACTGTTATACATATTGCTTATTAATTAATAGTAGTTAATCGCTTGCTTCAATAGTAGACGATAACGTAGAAACACTTTAGTAATTTAATATAAAAAAATAATAGATGCTTACACACAACGCTTAAGCAATTGAGGCTCACTTCGTTTAACATTATGTGGCAATTCTTACAAATTAAAGAACTTTTATTTTTTTAAATGTATGAGGAATAACTCCCTCTCCATTTATCATTCAGTTCTTCAAGTTTATTCGTTTAAATTCTCTCTATACATTAGCTTACTTAAATAGTAATTTACAATTTAGTTTTCAAATTTATTTATTTTCTCTTAAGTGTTTTAAAATGTTGATTAATTCAATATATCCATGTACGATGCTATAACATTTAAATGTGCTCCCTTTATCCGCTTTGGCGGTAAAATCATTCTTGTTTTGTATCTGATTTATATTAATTGTACATTTCTATTAGTCGATCCTTAATCGAGTATAAAATTGCGCATAAAACTTTCCATTCACTGAAGCACGTCGACGAGACCAATATAATTTTGACAATGCCCATTTTTCTCTGAAAACCTTTTGGAGAATGTCATATTTTGCTTAGTGGTTCCATATTTTATTTGTTTTCATGATAATTGAATAGACACTCTAATAAGTTAAAGAAAATCGATTTCCGATTCGCTGAATCGTAATGGAATCGATGATCACTGAAGGAGAAGGCCATTCTTTGAAGACGATATTATTTGGAAAGTAGAAAAACTTGTTTACTTTAGTTTTGATTAAAATTCTTAGAAAAACTCAAAAATAAAAGATGTAAGCAAGAATACAAACGGAAATTAATTCTTTCTGATGAAAATTTTATTCCCGAGCTCTACAGAATGTTACCATGAGCATTAAAAAATATGCTGTTGAAAATGTCTTTTGTCTTAATTAAACGGATTTTATTTCACATTAAGTTTTAAGTTCGATTTTCACAAAAAAGTTTAATTTAATCCCAAGTGGCTTAATATGTGTAATTTTGACTTTAAAGACTTATTCCTCATATAGCAGTAGAAATGAAGTAAAGAGGTTCAAAATGGTACTTTAATAAAATATAAAACATGTACGAAGGCGACAACTGTTTCGCTATTCTGCATTAGCAACCATAAAATATAGATGAGGTAAAGTGGTGGAAAAGGTAGAGTTTCTATTGGATTAGCTGAAGGCAACTGAGCAATGAAATTGAACAATGGATGTCGCACAAGTGAACACATAAGATAAAAACTCAAAATGTTAAAACTATGATAAAACAAAATAGTCCATGAATAAAATATAAGATTATAATTTATAAAACGTTTAAATTATCAAAATCATAGAACAAAATTGATGTAAGATTACAATGGAGAAAGCACATTGTGATCGTGAAAGCACAAAATTTATACAAATTATTATTGTGATTTTATCTCGCTGGAGCACTATTGCAGTAGCAACTTTTTGAAATGATATTGAGAACAAACAGATGGTTTCTTCAACAGTTGTAATTGTCAAGCAAAACGAAAGTTGTAAACTTGTTTCTAAAGTTGCAGCTGTCATTTATTCTACAGCTCGCACAGCATATTTCCCTTAGTTGATGTTTACTGGTATAACGAAGACTTGGACAGAAGACGGCAATAAATAAAAGTTAATGGGAACAATTTTAATTCTACCGTTCAATTAGTAGAGGAAGGGGTGGTAAGGAAGGGACCCTCTTTTGTTTTCAGCCAATAAAGCTCAAAATTGCCATTATATTTTCATCCATTATTGGCATGGATAGATATGCTGAAATGATGAGTTGTTTACCATAACCTAGGTGAACGCAATAACGAGCTTTTCATGAAATGTGAAATTCCCTCTTATGAAAAGATGCAGTTACTATGGTCTCCCTCAGTGATTTCAATGAAAAGGAAATATATTCACAAAAATGAAATTATTTATTGTTAAAACAATGAGCATTAAGAATTCATTAAAAAGTACATTTAAGAAGGCAAAAATAGAGCTCAAAACTATCGTAAAAAAAGGTGAAAAAGTAGAAAAATGGATGAAAGAATCATAAAAAAACTATCATGAAAAAACTAACCACAAAAGTCGCAAACATAGACATCATTCTCTGCACCAGTGCTGTGTGACTCAACATTTTAAGGTAGCTTTAGGAACCTCAAGTAATTTTGCCGATTCTTGGCTCCTATCTTCTTCTCTTGAATCTGCTTTACAGCTTTGCCATTTTCTCCTTATCCCAAACTTTATGTCTTAGCTTTTGCTTTGGGATCTTATTATGGAGAGGTCTTCGTGGCACCTGGCTAATGAAAATTATTGACTATATAATGAAAAATATCTCTAACCATATGATAACATGTTACTTTTGCCAAGAAGAAAGGTAATTGAGCAATGCCTAAGTCATATACTTCCTACTTTAAAGAAAAATAAAAAAAAGAGCGGTATAACACTTCAGAAGTTCATTTGGTAATAAAATACAAACGTGTGAGTAATATGGACCCAGGGTCCGTATTATAGAATACGCCATCTTGAAAACAATAGCTATTTACCACTATACTACTAAAAATAGTTGGACTCTAATTACGGAATTATAAAACCTGAGAACTTCTAGTCGACATTCAACATTGGAAAAAAATGCATATTTCACAACAGTGATATGAAATAGAAAAAGAACCAATAACCTTGCAAAACTTTTGAGGAGTATCAAACACAAAAACCTCTGTTTCACTATCAAGAGAGACTAACATGGCCGAATATTGCGTGGTTCTCCTTGAGAAGTAGTTCCAGTCATTGCTGCTAAGATGCACAACTTCAGGAGCGAGAAACAACCCGGGTCCATATTACCACTCTTTCCTCTGTAACAATTGGTGAATAAATAGTTAAAAAGTAAGATGGAGAATACTTATTAAAATAAAATTTTGATGAAATGTAGCAGATTGAGAATACTCATTGATGAAAAAGATAGCGATATTAGAGCCTTTGGGCCAGTTCATTATCCACTTTCTCAAGTGAGTCTGCCGGCCAGGTGGCCGAGAGGACTAGGGCGTAGGCTTTCTAGTACTCGAGTCCGCCTGGTCGTGGGTTCGAATCCCACCGTGGGCATGGATGTTTGTGTTTGTCCCGGGCTGCGTACTGTTATAACTTGTGTAAAAGGCGCAAAATGACCTTAGTAGTCGACGCCAAGTTTCTAATAAACCAACCATCAAGTGAGTCTTCTCAGCTGAGTCTTCAGCAACAATGGACTTACATTGTTGAGATGAGGAAGACTTGGTTGCAACAATGTCATTGTATTGTTGCTGAACACTCAGTTGAGAAATCTCAGCTGAGAAAGTAGATAATGAATTGGCCTTTTGTTTCGCAATCTCATACAATGTATAACGAGCTTTCCATGGTCGTATCAAAATCTGCAAGGCTCAAGAAGGGAATCATTTTGAACATTTGTTGCCGTAATGCTTTTCCTACCTGAAACGAAGGTTATAATATGGCTGTGTCATACTTATTCATCTATGTGTATTCTCAGTCTGCAACATTAGAGGCTTATTGGTCAAGTTCCCTTCAAAATTAAATAGGCTCAAATCAAAAAAATGATAATTTAAGAGCTCAAATTTGATATGCTCGAACCAAAATGACGTTTGAGTTAAAAGTTTAATATGTTTCACGCTATAATGACCCATCAACCATGCTTATATATCGCCGGAATGAATTTTTACACTTTAATGAAGTTGTAAACAAGCTTGTATATTGAGTTATTAAATATTACTGTTAGAAAAATTTACTAATATATGGAATGACATGATTGGGATGACATGAATTAATAGGCTATAAATCAAAAGTGGTTAATGCTTTAAAGGTTAAAAGGAAAATATTATCATGCTATAAATTTAATAAAAGCGACATCAAAAGATAGCGCTACGAAAAAAAGATAGCAAGGCAAACATTAAATAAGTAACATTTTAAATTTGTATTCTCATAGGATAATGTTATTATTTATCATTTTATCACATGGTGCTATTAAATTTCGTTAGTTTACAAAAATGTAATTAACACTCTATTTAAAAAAGTTTTAAACATACTTTGCTTCGATATTACAATGAATCTCTTTAAAGTATAAAAGATATGTTTTCATAAATTAATTATTCATAAATTAAACTTTTGAGCCATAATCTCACTTTCAAAACATCTTTTAAGTAGAAGCTGCGAAGAAAGAAACTTTTTATATCTAACTTCAGCGAAGAGAGAGGAAATTTTTTATTTCTCTTTTCGCCTTTCTTTATCTGCTTTATTAATTTTCAGAAATTGATTCTTAATGGAACGAATTAAGTTAGACATTTTTTAATCCGAAACAATGAAAATTTTTTTGTAACGCGATCAAGGAAAATCAATCGCTATACTTCGGATTAAATCTGATAGGAAAACGTCTTCTTTTGTTAAAGTTTGCCTTCGTCGGAAAAACTGAGGAGTTCGAAGAAAATTTATTTTCTTCCTTAACAGAATGTAATTGAAAGGCGAGTGTTTGTCTTTCTCGAGCGCCTGGGCCTCTTCAACATGTCGTCGATGGCTTATGTGTTCAATGAAATGAGGAAGGAAAAGAAGACTAAAAAATTTTCTTCTCGCCTTCAATAATTTTTTCCTGATACTCAAATTCTGGTTTGCCTTGGGGATTAATATAAGTCAGCGCATCGATAGGAATGCATTAATTTTCATCTTTTCGCCTATTTCTACTCCCCCACCTTTAAGATTTAAAAATCGATAAAACGGTTCAAAGGGAAGTCAATGGGCCTCCAAAGTGTTTGCAAATTAAGTCAAGCGATCAGTTTGACTTCAGGGAGAGAACCTAAAGTAAGGGAATTTAATGAGTCGCTTATTTAGTTTTTCGAACGTCAAGGAAGGCGACTTTTCTCCCCATTTATTATCTTCTGGAGTTTTATAGATTGTTTCCATGAAAGCTTAATGTTTGTTAAAGAACAACACCATCGAAAATCTTTATGACATTGGCTTCCTTAACACACCAAGGACAAAATGTGAACATTTGGGAAATAGGCTAAAAAAATGTAAGGGTGTTGGCTTACTTTTTTTTTTTTGGTAATAAAGTTTCTGCCCTTTGCTGAATAGATTCACATAATGCACAATGCCGTACCATTTTCCAATAAAACTAACAAGGGAATCCCACATAGCCTAACCGCTTTAACAATGGAGTCCTTGTATGGCTATTTATGCTGAAATTTTTTCGTTTTCGCGGTTTATTTTGAAATAAACACAATTTCGCACTCTCTTATTTTGCAAGCATCTATAGTAGCTTCAGATGAGTAACATATTTCAATTTGGTGGAAATCTGTGACATACCTGTTCGAGGGATTCCCTTGTAAGTATGAAACAGGGGAATGATTCGAGTTTAATACGTATAGCATGATTCTAATTTTTGTTCTAATACGGATATCAAAATTTCGTTTCTCATTTTTTTGTCGCGCGAGAATAGGATAAAAAGCTCTGTATTTTATTATTATTTATATTTTCTCTGTACGTTTAAATTTAAAATTTTTAAATACCCAAGTTACTTACAATTTTACAATCCGATACCAATGTTTTTTATTACCGTATAATCCGCTTAATATAAAATCCAAGGGGACAAGCCAGTATTTCGTAATATCTGAAATCCAAAGAGATAATTTCATGTAATATCCGTAACATCTAACTCCCTGTATACTCCGTGTAAATTTTATACAGTAATGAATTTGACAAATTTTTATCATTGGTAATTTCTTAAAAAGTCAAGAATATTAGTTCACTTTGGAAGTTATACTTGAATGAACATGAGATATAATCAATAACTAAAACATTAATTTAATGATGTAAACTAATAAAAAATAATAATAAATGATAAAATAGAATGATAATAAAAAATCATTTTTCAGTCCACAGTAATCACAATTTTGGGTCTAGATGATGTGTAAATTTTCTTGACGATAAATTCCACCGATGATTTCCATTAAATTTTGATGGAAATCCAACACTTTGCAAAATCACTTCTTTTCTGCAAAATGTTTTGGAAAACATCAATGGAATTTATAATCAAGAAAATCTATATATCAATTTGGAAATCATCTAGACCTCAAAATTTTAGCTACTATGGACTAAAAAGGGACTTTTGATCGTCATTTTAATTTATTATTTATTGTTTTATTTAATTAGTTTACATCATTAAATTAATGGAAGATATTGATTATATCTCATGTTCATTCAAAATCAAGAATAATTGATTGCTTTCGCCTATTTATCTATTTCTTATTTAGAAAATTATCAATTTTAAAATAGCTATCAAATATCTCATCTGGAGCATCGCTTTGGGTCATAGTATAAGATTTTAGGTTTCTAAGGTTTCATTAACCTTCTTTGATGATGAAAGAACAGGAACTTCTTCTTCATTGCTTTCATAGGACTTCATTACTTTCAGCATCCGAGCCACCATATTCCTTTTGCTAAGGAATCCCTTCGAAACTATCCTCATCGAAAATTAATTGCATTTTTCTTAAAAACAGAATTTAGCTTACTTTTCTTAAAATTTTATTAAACATGATTTCGTATCATCCGAAATATATATAAAAACATTTCGTATTAATGTTGTCATGAGACGCCTATTAAAAAAAAAATTCAAACCCGAGATGTCAATATTGGGCCCAATTTGTCGCAGCTATTGGGCCCACACGGGTATTGGGAGAATGGCTTCGTGCCTGCTACACGCAGTCGCCAAATGCTCCTAAAGTACTGGTTTAGTGCCTGCTACACGTCCCCAGCGCAATGTTTAGAGATCGATCATTGCTCTCATCATTGCTATAGCGTTCACTGGATCTAACCTAGCCTGCTTACAGTCCCCATCTTAATCCCCGTGATTATTTTTATACGGTTACCTGAAGAATAGAGTCGCCAAAGATGCACTTGCAACATTGCAGAATCCCTGTCTTGTAATTTCCAGAGACAGATTCATGCAATCGAAAGCGCGTCATCGAGCAGATGCAAGGCACTTTGAAAAGCGCTTGTACTGAATTCATATTATTAAATATCACGCATCTATAACTTCATATTAAACCACAGTAGAGGGAAACTTTCTAACACACATTATGTTCCACTCCTGTACTAAATTAGAAAATTCGGATGGTTTTTAAATTTTGGGAGCATACTGTTTGTTTGAAAAAGATTGTGTTTGCTACGCACATTCTGAGTTTAAATAATAAACTGAATTTCTTTAGGCGAATTGAAAATAGCAGAGTATCCTATTTAGCAATACCATTGGTGTAGTAGTTCACCTTGTAATCATATAGGCACGAGTTTTTGTTTTGCCTTTGTTAGGACAGAAACCCCGTTGTCGGACGAAAGCTCCATTTGTACCCGGACAGAAACTCTTTTATCGGATATTATTTCCTATTAATCGTCCAGCCCCAAATTATGTTGGATTTTATTTCTCTAAAATCTTTATTTTGTTGAAATTGTCAGAGTTTATGAATGTAAGAATTATAATAATTATGTGAGTATCAAATTATGTAGAAGTTTTAGATTACTTGTATTTTTATTTGAATCCTATTTGCAAGAACATCGCCCATGCTTCGAATCTAGCGTGCTGGCGATGACGTCACTTTCAGTCAGAGTCTAGAAGTGACATGCGTGAAATCCGGAAGTGGAGTGAGAGCTTCACCCACGCCACCACTAGAGGGCAACCCGACGCTTGCCTTGGACATAAAAGGAGGCCTGAAGCAGCAAGAAGAATGATCAATTGTAACGAGCTTACTGTATCACCGCAACCGTAACCCAGCACTTGGTAAAAATGAGCAATCGAAAAAGCTGGACACTTAGGTTCCACATGCCCTCACCGAACAGCAGCAAGTGCGACGTTTGGAAACATGTCTTGCAGTTAAACATCGTGAGGTTCTAACACCGTTTCTGCAACGCATCATTACTGTTGGCGAAAAATGGGTGTTCTACGACAACAGAAAACGAAAAGCTCAGTGGCTGAATAAAGGGAAGAAACACTGAAACCAACACCCAAAACCTACCCGTGTTGCGTCCAAACAAAATTCTCATCTCCGTTTGGTGGACCTCCAGAGTGTGATGCATTTTGAGTGTGTACTGCCGTCAGCTGGACGAATGCCATCGGAAATTGCGAACAAAACAACCGTCACTGGTGAATCGTGCCGGTTCAATACTCCTCCAATATGGTGCTCGTCCGCATGTCTCTTTGCAACCCTGCAAATAATTAATGTTTTGGGGTACTAGGTTCTCCCATATGCTGCATATTTATCAGACTTGGCCCCAACCGATTTCCACATGATTCGTCATTTGGATAGTTTCTTGTGGGACAAACCGTTCACTGATCGAGATGCTGTCAATAGTGCTGTCACCAGTTTTTTGAAACATTGTATTGCCGACGTCTGTCACCGTGGCATTTTTTTCTTTGCCAAAGAGTTGGGCACAATGTATGGCTGCTCGGGGCAGATATTTCACTTAGGAAAATGTATTCTTTCTCTTGTTTCTGCTGTCTTTTTTCTTTCCATCAAATTCGGCCAATACTTATGAAACAATCCAATATCCCAAAACATAATATACAAATGATAAATGCATGTATTCATTTTAATAAATATTTTGAAACGGTTCATTATAACACTTCAAGAACTTTTAGATTTTTAAAATAATTTCTTAATTTTAATTTGTATAATAATGTTTTAATTGTTAATTTAATTTTGCATACAGGGTGATTCAAATCGTGTGTAAAACAATTTCAGGGGGTATTATAGAGGTCAAGGTAAACACAAAAAGTCCTATTAACCTGGGTCCAATTTTTATTTCAAGTTACAAGAAATGTTCAAAAAGGCTTCCTTGAGCCTGAATGCAGACATTGCATCGTCGAATAAGTAACTCGTATACGTTTGTCATTACCTCATTATCACGTCTAATTTCGTCAGCCGATGCTATTATTCTGGCCACTAATTGTGCCCGTGTGTCTATCTGGACACTGTACACCATTTGTTTCAAATGTCCCCACAGATAGTAATCCAGTGGATTGAGGAACGGTGAGCGAGGTGGCCCCATTGCACCCAATCCATTTGTTAGGGAAGTGCATGTTAAGCCATTCAGTAGCAACTCTCCAAAATGAGGAGGGGCCCCATCGTGTTGGGACCACATCTGTTGACGGATTGCAAGAGGTGTATCTTCTAAGAATTCCTGCAGTCTTTTTTCCAGGAAACAGGCATATTTCTGGGCAAGTAATGTTCAAGTAATATATGTATATTCGTAGACAATTGTAGCAAACTATCATGACATCATGAATCGGTTGACGTCCGCAGAGTACGCTGACATCACTGCTTGCATTCAGGCTCAAGGAGGCCATTTTAAACATTTCTTGTAACTTAAAAAAAAATAAAAATGTGACCCATGTTAATAGGACTTTTTGTGTTTACCTTGACCTCTATAATATATAATACCCCCTTAAATTATTTTACACACGATTTGAATCACGCTGTATATTGTATCTTCTCAATTTTTTGGTTGTGTATAGTCTGTTTTGGGTGAATTAATAAATAATAATAATGTAACAACAACAGGAGTATCCCACCACATAAACCGGAAGGAAAAGCCCGATGTTGTCCCCCCAAACGGGCCGAGGCCCAAAAACGGCTTTTTAATAATAACTTTTTAAAAATTGTCTTCACTCTAAGCGGCTTTTTTAACTGATCAGCTTAAATAAAAAAAATTCTCAAAGCCGACTTGGAGAGTTTGATTTATAAAACTTAAAACGCATCTAACGAAAACGATCACATGAGTCCAACGTCAAACGCTCCACCGGAATTCCAATGTTTTTTTGATTGAACTTGATTTCTACGAGATAAAGTGAGCATTGCAATTGCGAGTTAATGACGATCTTACGCCAGCTTTGTCATTAAATCTGGTTAAGATGTGTTCCCAGCCTTCGTCATTAAAGGCAACTGTAATTTGACAATAAGAATGTTGATCCTGGTTTGGAGAGTTGCGGGCCTCAATTAGTGGGCGAAGAGAGATAAAAGAGGCGACGACAACGACGAATCCTCTCTCTTTCTCTCTATTTCTCTTTGTGTGTGCCTCCAACTCTGTTTACACTCGCACACGATTTTGAAAAGTGTCCGTGTGCAGGCTTGCATTTCAGCCGATAATTCCCATGCAAGATTAACAGAAAAGTTGACAATAATTAACGTCGAAGAGTCAGGAAATCCTTCGCGAAAACAAAGCGTGGGCGTTTCTTTCGGGATTAATGGAGCCGAGAAAGCGGATAATTAAATGGAGTTTGATTTATTTTTGTCTTGCTTACTATATTATGACCGCTTAAGAAGAGAAACGAACTTTTTCGTACCAATGTGAAGATAACTGTCTATAAATCAGAAATATGCACAAGCAATTAAAAGTTTTGACGGGAATTCTAAAAATATTAACTTTCGTATATGAATTCAAGAAATAAGCACACATTTCAAATAAGCTATTTAAAGACGATAAAAAAAGGAAACAAAATGTTGATTATTTTTTCCAAGGGAGAAATAACTATAAACCCATGTACTATATAAATGAAGATGGCTTTAATAGCTATAAACCCATCTCTATTTTACTTATTTTTTCTGCACGGATATTCGAGCGCATTTTTTATTCTTGATTAAAAAATTCTCTAAACTTTTTATTTCTCCGTTCCAGCGTGGCTTCACAATGGGACTGTGATGTAAGCCTTGTTTCAGAATATTGCGACAGAAATGAATAGCAATAAATATCTTTTAGGATTTCTTATTGGATTTCCGAAAAAGTTTTGATTCCACTGTTAATTGATAATCTACAAACGGAATCTGTAGTCTCTCATGTTACTAGCCCTCATTTTGTAATGCGTTGTAATGCGATGAGTGAGCATATTGAATTTTTGAAAGAGGCCATTCATCCTCGTACTGGGGAAAACGCGTGCTGTGCATTTTGTTTTCGGCTCCGCGCATGTTTTATGCATTATTGGGATGGTGCGCATGCAGGATGCATATGATAGACAATTATAGAAAGGCTTCCCTAAACCAAAAGGATTTCTTTATTAGTAGGAAACTTATTATTCAGGACGATAACTTGAAAACGAATTAACTTTTTCACGTTCTGTTTTCGCCAATCGATAAATATGGGACAGAGCAAGAAGAAGTTCCAAAGTGAGATAGCTGGAATAGCACGTGCTCTAATGGTACCAATATTATGCTAATAATTTTCAATGCTAACATATGGCGTGTAATATATCAAACTACTCGTAACGACCTGTCATGAATGAGTATATCGAGTAATTAATGAGATTCAGAGTTGATTTGGTTATACGTGTTTCACTGGTATCATATGGCACCTTTGGAAACTTTCAATGCTAAAATATCGCTTGCAATATATCAATCAACTCGTAACGACGAGTCATGAATATAACGAATAATCAATGATAGTTGAAATTGGTTTAGTAGTACGTGTTTTAATGGTACCATTGGGAGGTGTTCTAATGGTACAGTTACGGTACCATTGAAACTTTCAAGGCTAAGATATGACATGACTTATTATCCGTAGTTAATTGCTATCAACTGCAAATTGCTATTTGGCCTAACATTATCAATAGCTAATTGGTAGTAGCTAATCGCTCGCTTCAACAGTAGATGATTACGTAGAAAAGCTTTAGCAATGGAATATGAAGAAATAATAGATGCTTACAGAGAACGCTTCAAGGATTGACGCTCACAGCGTTTTCCCCATGCGTATAACATTATATAGGAATGCCTAGAAATAAAAGAACTTTTATTTGTTCGAATATATAAAGAAATACTACACTCTCCATTAAATTTTTGGTTCTTCAATTTTATTCGTTTAAATTTCTTTTTACGTTTGTTTAAATATTTAGGAATTTACAATTAACTTTTCATATTTAAATAGTTTTATTTACAATTTTTTTTAAAAATGAAGGTCAGTTCTAGGTATCCGTGGCTGATGTCTTGCTGCTGCAACACGAAAATTAACCGACGTTAAATAAAACGAAATTGTTAATTTTTAAAATTTTTGTTTTCGTGAAGAAATACTTTGTATTAACCTTGTTTAGGAAGGAAAAAAGAAAATTTTTTTCACTCCCCGTTCCTAAACTTAAAGGAATATATAGAAACGTCGAGAGAATATAATAATCTATTCATTTCAAATAGAATATAACACAGTTTAGTATAGGAAAAAAGTAAAACAAAAAGGAAAAATAAACATTACATCAAATAAACATGTAAATCGAAAACAAAAATAATTATAAATAAAATATTTAAAGCTACTTCCATGATTTTGCTAATCAGCGGGAAAGTCAACAACACTAACACAAAATAGTGTTATGAGTGTCCTCTCAGGGCCACATGAAAGAGTAAAATTTAGAGAACACTATCTAAAATCTTTCAGCTAAAGATTCAATCTATTTTACTTTCACTATTTTACAGCGCCCTTCGCCTTTTCTGAAATTTGATAGTGGTTAGAAAAGCGATGAAACTTTGGCTCGTATTTTCAAGAAACTTTTTTCCTACACTTTCACAAAAAAATTAATAAAAGTGGAGAAAACGGAAGAATAAGTGTGCCACTGCCTCAGGGCAAGGACTTTCATTCCATTTTACCTCAGGACAAGACATCGGCTATTTATTTGGTTTACGCTTATAGATGAAAGTTTTTTATTGGGTCTACCTTCAGCAATCGATTCCTGATATTAAATTATTTTTAAAGCTTGATATCGTGATGATTTCAAATCACGTTAGCGGAGGAAATAATCTATAGTGTTCGTTAGAGATACCTCGAAAAGGTGAAAGTCTCACTACAAGCGAATAATCTTATCAACTTAACATTAAAATATATTAGAGTATTCTATTTCTGAACTTACTTTAAAACGTTGGTTGAAATTATTATAAAGAATATATTAAAATAAATATTATTCTTTAAAAAATATTAGAGGACCTCGTAAGCAGGACGCTTGTTATAATTTAAGTTATGCTATTCAGGCCCCTCTAGAGCCCGTTTTGCTGATCGGATTTTGATGAAATTTTGATTATAATTATATATAGACCATGGGGAAGAGATGTTTTGCAATAAAAAAGTTATTCAAATTTCGACTACGAGGTGAAAAAGCGACGCATAAAGAACAAGAAACACATCTGGATACACAAAAAATTATTTATTCGCATCTTTAGTTCAGTGTGCATTCCATTTGTCTCAATTACATGTTCAAATGACGTTATAGCGTGTTCAACAGTAGTGGGAAGTGGTTCTTGAGGAATTGCAGTAACATGGCGTGTTATGCTTGCTTTCAATTCAAGCAGAGTCTATATGCTTCCTCCATAGGCACGATTTTTCAGGAGTCCCAACAACTGGAAGTCACAGAGATTCAAGTCCGGTGAACGAGGCGGCCAGGCAGTCGGAAAACTTCTCGAAATTACCCGATCATCTCCAAAGGGGACACGAAGCAGTTCCTTCACTTGTCGAGTAATATGGGGTGGGCACCCGTGATGGAACACCTCTTTAAGCCTTGAGGAATGTTCTCCTCAAGAAATAAAAGGAGCCAAGAATGAAATCAGTAGTAAAACCACACGTTACAGTAATAAAATTAGAATGCATAGGCTGTTCATGCGCCTCGTTTGACCACAAAATGTTCCAAGGTCATGATTGTCAAAAACCAGTAAGCAAAATGAGTGCGTTGATCCGGGTCTTGAGGGAGCATATTTCGCACCACACGTATCTTCTATGAATGCCACTTTAAAATGCATCGCTGAGCCTTTCGTACCGTAGACAACTCATGTGACACTGCTCGAGGACTTGTTGAAGAACATTGGGAACCGGACGCTTTTTCAACCACAGCCACAGCGACTTCTTCCACACTTCCATTTGAAATCCGTTTCCGCCCTCTTTCTCTCAGCACATCCAAATCTCCAGTCTCTTCAAATTTAGTAATCATCTTTTTCAAACCATTACTTGTCATAAGCCCTTTTCGCAAGTCTTTCAAGCGTTGAAATTCTCGAGTGCAGCAGAACCATTTGTGATAAAACAATTTGACCATTCTCAAAGCTCGATCTTTCTTCTGTAAAAGCATGGTGAAGAATGATTTTACAGCTGATTAATGTCATTTCAAAGCGTTTTAAAGCCTTCCTAATTGGCTTAATGCCCTTTCGTGCAAGATAAGTGCCACCTGGTGGTCGAAATTTGAATTAATTTTTTTATTGCAAAAATATTTTCCCCATGGTCTATACAATGTATATTACAAGTTTTATCAAAATCCGTTCAGCAGAGCGAGCTCTAGAGGGGTCTGAATTGTGTAACTTAAATTATAACCACCCTGTAAGAACCTTAAAAATATTTATCACTACATATACGTTTCTACCCATTTTAAACCTAATCGTCAATAATATTCAAGCGTTTATTCTGTGTCTTTACATTATGTAAATCTGTCTGTAGTCTGCAGTCAGATTCGAACCTTGCGTTGATTCTCTTCACCGTCCGAAATGAGGGATTTACTCATCTTGGATCAAGCAAGTGAAAATCGCCGATTGGTAAGTTGGCGCTGTAAAACGAGGTTCAACAAGTTACCAGCCTAGTTTAACAACCTTCTGCTGGATTAATCAAACCGTATGGTGTGTGGCATTATCGTGATAGAGACATACGAGGACTATTCAAAACAAGTATTTTAATCCGATACTTGATGCTAGGGATACTGGATAGTAGACTTAGTTGCAGAAATTACTGGGATTATGCTGCCAGCTAATTACTCTTATTGACTTCCATTGCCTCATAAGTATTTGTGACCTATTTACTCACTTCCCGTTGTGAATAGATTCCATTATTGAATATGTTTTCGAAATCCAGTTTCCATTTTAAGATTTATGAGTATTTTAGGCCTTTAGCTAGCCTATAAATAGCTCTTGAGGGTATTAAAATTTTTATTCCCGTCAAATGTTTACTAGGACCTGTCGATGGCATGTTCGAGATGTGTTCGATGCTTTATGTATTTTTCTTTTTTTGTCCTGTCAACTTGGTGAAGATAAGAAAAGACGAGGAAAAGGGAGTGAGAACCAATTTCGTTTATGGCCGTGGGTTATTCCTTTTTTTATCTATTGTGTGCTCTAGACCTCGGCCGTATTCCATATGAGAGGAGACGTTGAGTTATTACGGCGCGAAGTGAGCGTTTTTGGCTGCTCAATTTCCTTTCGTTCCGGTTGAAAGGCACAAGCAAAAGCTTTTGTTCGCAAATAAAGAATAGAGATGGAGCAAAGGCTTTTTAACGGAGAAAGTGAATGAATAAGGGTCAGCTTGTTCAGCCAATGGCGATGGTTGGACGTCCAGTTCCACTCGTTTTCCCTCCGAATCCGAAGTTCATTGTTCAGATTGAAGAACGTTTGTTTGAGCGGAAGACATTGAGCACTTAAACTGGAAACCTAAATAAACGTAAAAATACGCGATTAAAATTTGGCGAAAACTAATTCTCATTTTTTCTTTTTGTAAACTAAACCGCCGCTTCATCGTCATTTATTCTTCCAGGAAACTTTCATTATACGAAGACAGGTCAAAACGAATTGCGATTTATTTTATTTCGTGAAAACTATTCACCGCAATATTGCGAGTGCGTTCCTTTCGAAGTTTTGCCCCTCAAACTGAATGCATTTTCCCCAGTCTTTGAAGACGTGCTGCAGCAGTCTATTCTTTGTAATCTTCTTGAAATTCGCCTTCAACCGTGCAATCAGTTGTGATGAGCGACAATAGCTGGCTCAGCACGATTTGGAAATCATTATCATTCCTCACACTCATAAAAAGAGGAAGGTTGTGCCGTCCTCGGATAAGATGATGATCATGGTAGTACGTATAACATGCAGGACCTACCGCAGTCATATCAGTTTCATTTTGTATATAACCATGTAAGTGACAGCATTCTGATTATGACATTTTGAGTTCTAGTTCCAATTAAGTCTCCCGCCATTACAACAGGGAAAACCAGAAAATAGCTTTTCGAGCTCAGCGATATCGAATTTGTTCTTGGGAAGTTTATTAAGTTCCACAAGCTTTACATTCACCAAGCGTAACATCAGAAATTTTTTTAATGTAATCATTCACTTTTGACGAGTAATTCATTTAGGTCGGAAGAATTCTGTCTGGGATAGACACGTTAATTCCAAAATTCCTTACTAAATCAAGGGGAGAAACGTACTTATTTGTTAGGCGACAGCCTTATTATAAAGATGTGTAAATAGGTTCATTTGTGGTAGTCATTCATCTCATAAAATGCAATTTTTGAGCAATATTTTGTATCATGATTCATAATTTTTTGTATATAAAATGAAAATTCGCTTTTTCTAATGATAATTAAACCACATTATACTTAAAGAATATTATTTTTTTTGATTAGCTACCAGATGTTTATTCTGAATCATATTCCATTCGATTTGATAGATAACAAGCTCAGATTAGCATTTTCCTTTTAAAATTTAATATCAGGTCGTTGCATATCAAATGTCGGATTGCAGAGGTCATCTTTAATGGCCCTCTAGAAAGGACACCTTCACACGTGCTATTCGAAATAACCCCCATTGCAATCCAAACATTGTTGCCAACGATTTGGCAGCTTCTCGAGCCCTCTCCGATAGAATCTATAGTCACGGAACTCAATAAACTCCTGGAATGCGTTTTCAAAGTCTGCTTGTGTTATAGCTGCCGCCACATAACTTGAACGACAGGATGACGTCATTTCTAACGCCAGCCAATAGACGTTAACGGGAAGTAAATCGCTTAGCTATTCCATGAGACATCCGCTTTCGTTTTCGAAGCATTGTTTTCGTATTTATATTTAGTTTCTATTTTCGTTTCTATTATCTTTTAAATAGATAAATGAAATTAATAAATTAAAAAATGACGCAGAGTAGTCGACTCGAATACAATTTGTTTTATATTATGACTTTTAATAGGCTTTCCACGTTTCAACGATATCTCCACTATAGTAGAACAAGTGCATCATGGGTAAAATCCAGACAAAGCATATTGATGAGGTGACTTACTGCGCATGTCTAAAAGATCGTTCAACTTACGTGGCGGCTGCTATAGGAATGTTTTCCTCCGGAGAAAATTGTCCAGGCTCTGAAAAAGATGGTAGTCGGTAGGGGAGAGGTCCGGAGAGTACGGGGGATGTGTAAGCACATCGTAGCCCAGAATCTGTACCGCCTCCACGGTCGTTCGTGCAACGTGCGGACGCGCGTTGTCATGCAGCAGAAGGACGCCTTTGCGATGCACAAGAGCAGGTTGTTGCTGACACAGTTTTGTATGCATACGATGCAGTTCACGACAGTAGGTCGCAGCGGTGACCGTCTCCCCTGCTGCAGGAAGCTGTAATGCACTACACCACGGATGTTCCATCAAACTGTAACCTGGGTTTTGGGAACTGTCGCGGGGGTTCATCAGCATCCAGCCACTGTGCTGACAGTTTCCTATTGTCGTATAGGAGCCACTTCTCGTCGCAGGTGATAATGCGATCAAGAATCCCCGCTTCTTCATGGCGCAAAAGCAATTCCGTACACACCTCCAACCGACGCTCTTTTTGGTTTTCCGTAAGTTCATGTGGGACCCATTTGTCCTGCTTTTTCACCTTGCCGATGGTCCTAAAGTGTCTACTGAGAGTCGACGCTGATACAGCATGATCCCCTGCAAGGTCCCGAACATTTTTGACGAGTCCTCTTCCACAGATCGCTTCGGATCAGCGTCATTCAACACGTTGGTCGGTCTGCCGCCTGACTCATTTGCCAGATCCATCAATCCCGCCCGGAATTTTCGGAACCAACGTTGGACAGTACGTTCGTTTATGGTGGCTACACCGAACACCTTATTGATGTTTCGAGAGGCGTTAGATGCAGTGTGATTCAACCTGAACTCGTAATGCATTATCACACGTAATTCGCTTGGGTTCAAACGCTATTAAATATCATCTCAGACATGCAAATTTCAGGCAGCTGGTCGCTGATTGGTTTATCTCGGGAATGCACGACTTTGTTATGGGTACTTGCTACTAAACGTGGAAACTGTGCTGAAAACGAAATCTGACATTTGATATGCAACGATCTGATATTAAATAATATTATATGAATTTATATTATAATGCTAAATAATATAAAATTTAAATATTCTTATTTAAATAAGAATCACCAAAATTATTTTTTACTTTTTGAAAAGAGCAATTTATAAAGTAAAAATGTGTGTTTATAAAATATTTTTAATACTTTTTAGTTTATTCCTTTTAGTCTTGGATTTGCAATCAATTTTTGATCCATGCTTTTGCCACAAGTATGTGAAAATGAAGAAACCTGAACAGATGACTCACTCCCCTACTCGGGATGAAAATTAAATCAGCTTAAAGAATTTCAGGTTAAAAATTACTTTTACTTATTTTTTATTATTTAAATGTTATAAGTTACTTTCAGTTAATTTTCAATTAAAAACGATCTTCAGTAACAAATGAAAAGTCTGTTAACAAACATTTTAAACGAAATTCACATCTGTCAGTTACCATTGTTTTTCATTCTTAACAATTGATCAAACAACATCGTCACAAATTGTTCAAAATTGAAAAATAACCATTAATAACCATGCAGATTACCTGATATGTGACAGTGGCCTTTATAACTATAATATTTTTTTTAAAACCCCGAAGCCATAAAATATTGTATTGTCACCGCAATTGGATCACTCTGCCAAATTTGGAGTCGTTTGAACAACGGTGAGTGGGTGAAAAACTGTTTTTCAAGATTTGAAGCAGAAGTTGTGAGTTAAGTAAACGTGTATAAAAATTGCAAGAAGATTTCAAAGTAAAATTAAAATTTCATTTATTGAAACTACCATTTTGACAAACACGATCATTAGGGGTCCAGCGCTATTCAACGTTTCTTAGCTTTTTCTGTGACCAGTATTATAGGAAGAATAGTTTATATCAGTCATTAAAAGAGGAGGAGGTCTAGGGACTCAGCTATGAAGTAATTATTTCTTTATGAAGCGCTTGTATAGTCCATCAGCCTTAGTTTGCCCGAGATGATGGCCGTTTCCATTGTTGGGCATTGTTACACGCATCCAAGTTATGATGCACCCAAGCTGAGCTTATATAGTCCATCCAGCCTTACTTTGCTGAGATGTGATGGACATGTCAGTTGTTATGGATTGTTTAATTTTTGTTGTAACAATGCCCAACAATGGAAACGGCCATCATCTCGGGCAAACTAAGGCTGATGGACTATACAAGCGCTTCATAAAGAAATAATTACTTCATGGGTGCGTCACAACTGGACGACAGTCAACTGGACGATAGTCAATTGGACGACGTCAACGAAAATTTTTTAACTTCAAAATAAAAAAAAACAAAAAAACTTTACTTTCCGTCCGTTTTTTTTTAAATTCTTAGTCATTTGCATTAAAAAATTTCAATATAATTGGACAATGTAATGAAATGTTATGCATCAAAACAATATTGTAACTATCATATAATTTCATATATTTATTTATCGGCGATAATATCGGGTCATAAATAATTTCTAAGCAATTTTTATGACTAAATTCCCCCCCCCCCCCAAATAAATAAAGCTCAATGACTGATAAGTCTTTTCTGGTTAATGTAACTGGACAATTTTATTAAGTTAGCTTTCTAATTGGATAAAAAAAAGTTCTAAATGTGCCCAATCAGTAAACTAGGTAAACAAAGAGAAGATTCCTTATTTTGTATTAGTCATTTGAGGGCCCGTCATTTAACTATAGTGAAATTCATCGAAATATATCGTTATCGTATCGTCCATTCCTATAGTGAATGTCGAAAATTGAAGGTACGTTTATTTTCTGTTACGAAAGGTTTTTTTTATTACATTATTTTATGAAAAGGTGATAGTATCTTGATCTTTATTAATTCTGTATATTTATTTTAGACTAGCAGAGGACCCGGCGTTGCCCGGGATAATTACGCTTGTAGGTAAACAGAACAACCTCAAAAAGCTAAATTAAACCTCCAAATTGGTTAAATAATAACTCAATCAATACAATATAGAGCGAAGGGACTATCCATTCTAAGAAAAATCCGAAAGACAGGAATTTACCTCTTCACTGAAAAAATCCATTCTAGGTGATATACCGGAACTTGATTTACCGAAAAAAAATTTTTTAAAGGCTCACAATGGATGGACCTCTCCAAGGATGCCTTCTAGTCTAAATAATTTTTTACTCACGTAATCTTACTTTAGATGTACACTTGATGTTGTTGCAATTTCCTTTCTTCTTTCGATGTCTTGAAGCAAAAATTGGCCATTCATCACTTTATGTAGTGCTTCCTTTATCGTTTTTCACTCTTTCTCAATAGTCTGCTAACTCATTATCTCCAGTTACTGATCATTTTTAAAGATTTTCAAGAAATTGTTAAGTACTAAGAATTCTCTTTTCTAAGAAAAGCCTGAATAGCAGGAATTCTATGCATTGAATTCTATATTGCACAAACTTTGCCTTGCATTGTTGGTCATGAGACATATATTGCTGATCCTTGCATAGTATTGGTGCATTGCGTGTTGACACCATTGTTGATACCTTTTGTTGCACAAACTTTGTCTTGCATTGTTGGTCATGAGATATTTCTCATTAATATGCCCTGCCATAACCATGAATATCGATTTTTTATCAATAATTATTATTTTTTCGAAATCTGAGGTAGACAGTGACCTTCCTCATGCTTTGAAGGTCATGTGTGCGAAATTTTTTCAAGTTCGGAATAAAACTGCAGATTTGTATAAAAAACAAACAAGCAAACAAACCCACAAACAAACAAACATCCTTCTTTATATATATAGATAGAAGATAGAAGAAGATGAATGATATTTGAAGAAATATTATCGAATATTTGCGTGGAATATCGTATAATTATTCCATGGGTTAATTCCATCATTTTGTAAGATAATGTCATGTATAAATTCATAATACGTAATAAGAAAAAAAATAAATTATATATAATATCAATAAAGATATTTATATTTTTATACAATAATAATTAAAAAGTTATAATAAAATTTTGTAAAATCTGGTTTTAAAATATTTTCTCTAAATGTCCATAATAAAAACGGGATGGCAAAGTAGGCCTATAGTTTTTTTGTTTTTTTTTAAATTATTGTCGTCCACTTGGTTATCGTCCAGTTTTACCGTCGTCCATTTGGTTATCATCCAGTTGACTATCGTCCACTTGACCAGCGCCTAGTTGAACTCGTCCAGTTGACGTGTCCCCGCTCAGCTTACCCAACATTGCGCTGGACCACTACAGAAAAGAACAAAAGAAAGGAACTTACAGCATGTAAAATTGTTATAAATCGGATATGTTCTTTTTCCCTTACAAGGAATCATTTCGCTGAAATTGTCCGATTTTTGGCAAGGGATTAATAAAGGACAAACATTAATTGGAATGCAAAAGAATCTTTGCAAAAGTCCTTATTGGAATGCAAAAGGGACTCTGTTTAATTCAACAGCGTACATCACCCCTAATTATATGTCAACAAATCTTTACTTGCTAATCATTTTTGTCAACAAGAGTTGCTAACTTAAATATCGATCCTCCGATAGAACAATTGATATTAATTATTTTCAGTAAACATTTTATTAAAGGTTTCATTAAATAGATTCGCCCCCAACTCAGAAAAAAATTGGGGCGACTAATCTTAGAAATATGGATATAGTCATATATTAATTAAACCGTCTAACAAATTTTGTATTTAATATACAGGGTGTATCTGAAACCCTGTCACAAACTTTTAGAAGAGGTTGTATGGATGCTTTTAAGCAAAAAATTTCATATGAACACAAATAAAAATGCCGCCATTAAGATCAACAAGTTAATAACTCAGGTTCTATAACACATAGCATAATGAAGTTTGGGAGAATAATAGGGTACATAGAATTGTTTACACGGTTAAAACTTGATCGAATTCCAACGAGTAGTTTCCGAGTTACGTAGTCAACATCGTAACATGTGGTGGTTAGTACTCACACGTGAGCACGTGTTACGATGTTGACTGCGTAACTCGGAAACTACTCGTTGGAATTCGATCAAATTTTAATGGTATACACAATTCTATGTACCCCATTATTCCTCCAAACTTCATTATGCTATGTATTATAGAACCTGAGTTATTAACTTGTTGATCTTAGTGGCGGCATTTTTATTTGTGTTCATATCTCGGTTATCGTTCAAATTCCAACCCATGTTCATATGAACTTTTTTGCTTAGAATCATCCATTCTACCTCCTCTAAAAGTTTGGGATAGGGTTTCAGATACACCCTGTATAATATGAAAATGAAATTCGTGAATTACCGACATTCTTAGATATAGTTATTTATTAAAAAAATAAAATATTTATAAAATTCTCCAAATATCAACGAAATAAAACTTGTAAAGAAAATATAAGTTGTATGACTCTTTTTTAATAAGGGTCTTTCTTTCGGCTTCTCTAGTTTACTAATGTTACTTGTTACTTTTTCCTTTAAAATTTTCTCCCCGGTGTTGTACACTCTTTTTCGTTCTCCTTATATGAAAATGATGTATTTGTGGAAAGACACCATACAATCGTAAATCTCGAAAAACAATTCGAAATCTTTTATGTATCGCTTTTATAGTCATCTATTAATTTTGATTATTAAGTTCTTTACTTCGGATTTCATATGAATCTAAGACACAAATTATCCCCTTTTTCATCGGAAATAAAGTATTTTTCAAAATATCAATTTTATTATAAAAGTTAAGTTTGTGAGAATTAGTCATTTTTAAACAGTAGAACTCCAGTTATCCGAACCAGTTACTCGGATCGCTAATTTTCCGGATCGCTTTAAGGAAAGAGAGAGAGAGAGAGAGAGAGAGAGAGAAAGAGAAAGAGAAAAGAAATCCGCAAAAAACTCTTCCCTCGAACAATAGACATGTTGGGATTTTTGTACGAAAATCAAAAAAAAATACGAAATCGAAAAATTAATACGTTATTTAAAACTTTTTCGTTTAACATAGATTTTTCGTTTTCGTCTATCCACTTTCGTAACGGAATTTTTCAAGATTTTCGTAGGGAATCCGTGTGCAATTTGCGTATGAAGAAACGAGTGCGCATTTATCTGTGCATCAGCTCGCGATTCATAATGGACACCGAAATCTAGCTTCTTCGAAGAAACAGCTTGAACGTACCAAGGCTTCTTCTACCACGTATTAGAAAAAGCTTTGAACGTATAATGCATTTCGACAGTCCCAGTCTCGCCTTGTCTGCCACTGACAGCGAAGCAACTGACTAAGATATTTTATTACAGTACGTATGTATACAAATTGTAAACAACATTGTTTTTATACTCATTAAATTAATGCGTTATAAGCAAATGTCGTTTTTTTTCTAAGAAAGAACCCTTTTTCCGTCGATTATCCAATTATCCGGATAGTCGATTATCCGGATAGGGTCTGGTCCCAATTAATCCGGATAATTGGAGTTCTACTGTATTTTTTAGGCATAAATAATTAGAAAATTACCAACACAATGTTATTCCTTCGGTGAATTTGATGATTACAGACACTGAAGAAAATAATTTATATTTTAATTGTCATGTCACCATACAGAGACAAAATCTTATTTTCGAAACAGATTAGAATTATTCGAGATATTGAAAATTTCAAAACAAGCAGCCTCTTCAAGCAAATTGAATTATTGTTTCCCATAGTAAAAAAAATTAATTAAATACTGGAGGACGATATGTCAGAAACTACCTTTCAAGTGTGGTTTCTGACGTCTTTAGGAATCTATGGAGGATTTGACTCTGAGATTGAAAGTTGTTCGGGGGAAAACGAAGAGAGCCAAGATTGACGTAGTACTTTCTACTTGGCTACCAATAACGTAGAGCGAGAAAAGTTCCTCTGTCGACGAGAAATCGATAATTTCTCCCCACTTTAAAGGAAAACGCATGACAGCTGTGGAATGCATTAAGAAATCCATTAGTTCGAATTCAAGTTAAAATGTCAGATGTTTGCCTAAAACTTTCAAGTATGTGAAATGATTGGCACTGTTGCATTCGAAGTATAAACGTCCGCGACCACAATCTTTTGCCCTGGAAATGTTAAAATCCGTTGAAGGGGGAATATAGTGCAATTAGCCGATGTTCATTTGTATGTTCTGACATATTCTTTGGTTTTATTTGGTTCCTTATTGAAACCTGTCCGTTTAGAATATTATTACGACTAACTTATAAAATAACATTTGTCGAAATTTTGCTTTCTAGATGGTGCTATCTTCAACAAAGCTATTAAATTTTATTTGTTGATGATGGTACATCGAGCTCAATCATCAGAATATGAACATTTCATATACGCTTTTTTCGCACTCCTCGTGAAAATCAAAATCAAAAAAACTCGTTTTTACAGAACTTGTCTTCTCATGTTCTATAAAACATTTAGAAAGCCATTGAGAACAACTCTGTTTTCTTGTGTTCCTTTTTGGTCACTTTTAGATGTTTTTTTAGAAGAATATGTTAAATGTTTTCTTACTTTCTTATTAGAATGGGATTAACATTTTATTTTTTAAAAATTTATATCGCCCGATAATTTGAATGTATTTCCTAAGATTATTTCTTTCGTAGGGGAATACAATGTTTGTTATACAATTCGTGAAGATCTGAATTTTGCAATCACACGATATTACTAGTATTAATTTAATAATTTAATTTAAATTCACGTGTTTGCTGTCAATAACTAGCAAATATTTTACGTTTTGTAAAGTTTTAAAATATAAAAATGTTCTCGGTTAAGACTTCATTAGCCGTTTCTTAACGACCTAACGACTGTTCAGTGTCATTTGCACTTATGTTAACGAAAAAAAAAATTAAAACTCTGATGGAAAAATGAACGGTTATGGCTTCAACCATTAGTGAAAACATTGGGTATTAACTATTAAATCTCAGGAGAGCATTTTGTAAAGTCGTTTAAGTACTTGGACTTGGCGAACCATTTCAGGAGACCAATAATATCTGCCTATTCGGACAATTTTGAAACTTCTTAAAATTAAAAAAAAATTCTTAAAGAGGAGGAAAGCTAGAATTGCTCTCGAGTGGCAAGACACCATTAAGCCTGATTTAAGATGTTAATAACATCTTCCTAGCGGAAAAGAAAAAGACACAAGATTGAGCGATAAAGCCGAAAGGAAATGGAGGAAAATTCTGCTTTGAAAAGGTTCCACCAAAATTTATGGGTCTCTTAAAATGTGTGAATTCTAATTTAAGTCTAAAGAGGAAACTAATCCTAGAAATTGCATCTTTTTATAGTAAAATGACACCTTTATTGCAATTATTTAAAGTTGTGTTAGCAAATGTTGTACGAGTTTCTATCCGAAATAATTTGAATTGGTAAACACTGTCAGAAAAAGAATCCTTTATCGAATTTTTGTAATTTTGTTTTTATTGTTCGAAATATTGTAATCACCGCCAGTATGACTGCAGAAGTTTTGATTTGAAACGATAATTAAACGCTATTTTCGTAAATATTTGTAAAGCATCTGGCTAAAAGAAAAAAAAATATATATATTTTTTTGATATCTCGGAGTGACTCTTGCACTTATTTGCGAGATATGCTGTTTGAAACTGGATTTCGAGGAAAATTCGTTAGAATGGGTACCTCAAAATCCTCTTTTGAGATCCAATAGGCATAATATTTCTCATTGTTATTAATAATTATTGCTTTCCTAATGACAATTACCATGCTCAAATTTAAAAAACCAATTACCACTCTCAAAAGGCCATTTTTCCAAGTTGGATCGTTTACTTTAAAACAATGTTGTGTAAGATACGCTCATGTATTTTTTTTTCTTACTTATATTACTGAATATTCTATGCTATTTTGCAAAAATAGCTTATAGTTCTATAGTTTTAATTGCACATGCTTTCCTTTTCTTAATTCTGACACATTCTAATATAGATTTATTTTTAATTGAATTGTCAAATAAACGGTTTGTCGATAAATTTTAAGAAAACTATTTTAGAGACTACTTTTTTAACCCATTAACTACCAGATTTTAAAACTTGTTTTTTCCTGATTATTTAAATTTACCCTAAAAGTAAGTTTGCTATTTAGCTCTTTCGAAGAGTGATTTGAAGTTGGATCCCAATTGGGGACCATGGCCAATGGGGTGAATAAAATCACACTTTAAAAAAAAAAAAATCAATTTTATTCTTTTCTTCAAGAATCCCGTTAACATTTATCCCATTCTTGCATACATTCGACATATAACCCAAAATTAAGCTTTGAATACTGCTTTCTAACATTATTTTTGCATTTGCGCATTTTCTTTGCTTCACTTCAGGAGTTCTTTTCAGGAACGCGTTTGAAGACAACCTTACACATTTGTTGTCTTTCGATATGGTTCTACACACCCAGGAATATCTTTGTGCAGACCATTTAAAACATTTTCCAACTCAGAAAGAGACATGATGTCTTGTACCTGTAGCTGTTGGAGAAAATAAAGTTATATTTAAAGTTTCACATTCCGACTATTTTACATAGGGACATCCATTCGGGGATCGGTGTTCAAAGATCAATTACATTCGCCCTAAGTCGCGGGTTCGAATCCCGCCCAGGGCTTGGATGTTTGTGTTTGTTTACGTTCATAATCGTTCTCTCATCATCATTGGGGATAGTACAATAGACCTGAGGTCGCAGTGCTTGGTTCTTTGACAACCACCCCTTTCAAATTCATTATCATTATCATTACATTCGCCCTAATAAATTTTTAAGCTTAGAACTAGCTAATATTTATTCTCTAATATGGATTTCTTTAATATTCTCAAAGAGAACTGAATAAAACAAGCTTTAAATGGGGTTTACTTTGATTGAGCCACAACATCAATATTAATATTGAACAATTAATATTTTCAACGATATCAAAATCTTTGGCAACGAACAGTGGTTTTCACTAAATGAAACCTTCAGCCTGCTTCAATTGTACATGATCCAACAGCTTACAATAAAAGCAAGTGAGTTAAAAAATAATTAATCCTCAAATGGAAATCATGGCAGTTAATGGATTAATTGAAAAATCATTTTATATGTTAATTAAGGTAAAATAAAACTCCTTTAATTAAAGAAAACAAATAAATTAAAATAAATAATAGAATCAATGAAAAAAAGTCACCCAGTTGATAAAGTAGATGTTGAAAGACGAAAACACAAATGAAACAAAGATCTTGTGGAGAAACTCAGATGAAATGCAGAAGAAACACTGAAGAAACGAAGATCTAGTGGAGGAATGTTACACGAACACAGGGAGGCACACAGTTACAGATGAAGAAGGTCTATGATGAAAGTTTGATGATTCGTAATACGTAGATGATAAAACTTGAAATATATTAATTATAACGTTTTCGGGATTTTTTTCCCATCTTCAGTAGTAAATTTTCTAATGAATGGAAGATATAATAATAAAAAGCAAAACAATGTAATCTAACTGGGTGACTTTTTTCATTGATTCTATTATTTATTTTAATTTATTTGTTTTCTTTAATTAAAGGAGTTTTATTTTACCTTAATTAACATATAATTTATCACAACTCCTACGTTTATATAAGGAAAATCATTTTTTGTATATTTCCAGATGCTGTAAGATAAATAACTGTTATCTTGTAAGAAGTAATACGATTAAAGACATTCGCATCTCTTATTATTCGCATCTCTATTCATTATTATTTTTGTTTTTATTTTTATCTATAATTCGTAAATATGGCACGTTTTAAGGATTAGCAAGAATGTTTTCGTCATCTGACTCTTAAAACCCTTTTTAACTCCCTTATAAGTGTGACAATAGCTTTTCATAACTGCAAAAGATATGAACAAATTATGTTAATAAAACGCATAAACAATTTAATAATTAACGGCTCTTCTTCTATGAATTTAACTTTCAAAATTGTGTTTTATATAAACTAGTTTTTTATGCAAAAGATATTTGTAAGCTTTTTTCATAGGCTTCACGAAAATTAAAAGTGAAAGATGCGACTTAATACCGAGATGAATTTTCGTTTTGGCTTAAATCAGATGGAGGTGAAAATGCAAATTTGGACTTAATATCATAAACTCGAATGAATGAGGATCCCGGAGCTGATGGAAAAGCCAATAGCAGAACCTCGCTCAAAGGTAAACAGATGTTCGTTCAAAGGAACCAGACGCCTACGACACTTGAATTTAGGCAAATATTAGTTTCAGCTCTTTTATTCTTTTTTTTTTTTAATTTTTTTGATTTTTTTTTATTTTCCTGGAAATTTGATGGAAGCTTAGCACAAACCAAAGACTTATCCAGCGGTCGTGATTGAACACAAGAAAAATTTCAATACTCGTTATATTAATATCCTTAATGGCCCTGTATTCCATTGCTTCCTTAATGGCTATCAATGAAGCTTAGCTGATCGCGTGATCGAGGCTTGAGCCTGAGTCGCAGAGTAATTTATAATTAAAGCTTGCAGGTTATTATGTAAACTCGTTCATTAAGAAATTGCCGCAGAAAAAAAAATTAACTTCGTCTTTTCTGAATTTTGTAGACAAATATCAAATCTGTTCTTTGTGCATAATTATTATAATTTACCTTGGACTTATTGATTATTAAATTCTTTAACGACCTCGTAGCATGCAAAAGGCAGAGATGGAAAAAAAAATTTTTAAAATCCTAAACAAAGTCGGAAAAATTTTTTTGTAAACCTTTAAGAAGGAGACGCGAAGAGAAAATTATTAAGGCAAAAGTCTATAAAAAGAGGCGTCGCCTAGGTCGTAGCGCAAGAAATGCATTATGTGCAAGGCCAAGAAAAGGTTACTTGAACCAGATTTAGCAAGAAATAAAATGATGGGAAATTAAAAATATTGTTTGTGGAGAAACGATTTGAATAATAAATTCATCACGTTAAAACAAGGCTTTGTTTCCGAGGCAGATGCTAGGATTGGATTTTAAAATTCGCGTATTAAAACATGTTTTAAGCACGTCTCGGCAAATATTAAATTATCATATTTAAGAGATGAAGTGAATATTTTAATTTTCGCTGTCTGCCTTCAAAATGCTTAGCTCCAGAAAACGTTAATCTGGAACTAAGGAGTTCTCTCTATTACAACCCACATATTGTGTATTCACTTGTCCAGCTTGAAGCTAAAGAGATTTTTTCCCTTTTAAAGTTCTTTAATTAAATTACACAAAAAACAATTTTTTTTCTTGCTTGTTTGTCTCTTTAGAACTATCCATTTGTTTTCAAAAGAACTGCTTTTTCATGGGGTCTGTGTAATTCAGAACGAATATTTTAGAGATAAGAGATTTAATAGCCTTTTGATTAATATACCCTGTCCATAGATTATAAGCTGAATCATCGAGGAATTGAACCTCGAAAAATAATAAAGTTTTTAAATCCTCGCAGCAAAAGCAAACGAGAAAATTGAAAATAATTAGATAATTATATCGTGGAAAGGAAGCCTTGAGGTAAGCTCAACTGAAAAACAAACGAGACGAAGAAGACAAAGGATGAAGCTGAAAGGAGCGTCAGATGAGCCGCAATTTGAACTTGTTTAGTTTCTCCCTTGTCTTTATCTCATGTTTGTAGAGTCAGAGAGACAAAAGACGAGAAAATGAGCCCTTCTTGCCTTCTGTACTTTTTAAGAAAACACGTGTCTTTTCCCTTCCCACTTGACAACCTGTTGAAAAGCCCGGTGCAGGCTCTATATGGCCATTAAACAGTAAAATCCGGATACCGCTTGTTTCACTTAATAATATCTAAATATGAAAGTATAGATAAACTCAAACTTTCCGATTCGAATAGAACCGACATAATTGGCAATGTTTGAAAAACTGCAGAGTTGTTAATAATAACAGTTAATAATAAAAAATGTAATGATTTTTATAAACACTCAATGACTATTATTTTTAAGAAGAAAAAATCCAGCTGTGTTTCCTGTTGTACATTATTCAGACGTTTTAATGGCAGTATCCTTCACATTCTCATACAACTTTGAAGGTCTCAGTATGACTGTCAAATCTTGGTTAGAGTGTAGAAATTTATCCGATGACGTATATTATTGATTGATAGGTCATTATGTAGCAATGTAACACTTCCAGGTATTTAACTCAATCGATCAATTTAGTGGATTAGTCGAGTAGGGCCAATAGCTTCTCCATTTCGCTTCCTAAATATGACCATTCAAGATTTTTTTGTGGAATTTTGTTTAAAGAAGTCTTGTATTTCCGACCCTGAACCGCTCAGCTGAAAACTCGAAAGATTGTCTGCACAATTATAGTGGGATAGAAATTGACTTCAAGTGGGATGTCTGATTTATCACCAATACCAGTTCCATTGAACCAAAAGACCTTCTTGATTGGGAAAGAACTTCTGTCTGAAAAAAGTTTATCAAATGATTGATGAGTAAGATAGTAAAGCATAACCTAAATCTTCCACTCTTTCAGTTTCTAGATGGTCACATATAAAAAAATATTATGAAAGAGAATAACATCATTCATTAATCTGGTTCATTGACACAATTTATGATGCACATTGTCTAGTGTTGACGTAATATTCCACATTATCCACTCAAAATCTCTCCTTTGACTGAATCAACCGTACTCTTATATTTTTCTTTTGTAGATTTAGGTTTAATTATGTGTAAGCTGTGGCTTATTCCTGGCATCTCTGAACTTGGAAGGCAAGAGTTATCTTAGTGCATAATCATCGAGCACGGTTCTTGCCTTTCAATCTCACATCTTCTGAATGAAACTTTTCAATAAGCATGTCACTTTACGTGCATTAAGTTGTCAGTATCTATTCCAAATGCAAGAAATGTTCGGCACTAGAATGTCCAAATATGAATTTTATAGGAAAAGAACCCTACCTTATCAGATGGATTGAACACCATGCCACATCCAAACAAAATGATTCATCGCCCCTCAGAAATAGGCTCATGCAGGCTTCTTCTGTTAGTGTTGCTTTCTTTGCCCCTTCTGACAAGTCCCGTCTGCAGACTCCTTCCAATAATAAAAATTTGTACCTATGTGGACTATATCTTCCTATTCAAAAATATGTATTATTGAACAAGCTGAGATGGTCATCCAATCGGACATTAAGATTTTAAAATACATATTTTGTGACAGAGGTAAAATAAGTCAACTGACTCAGTTTTCTTCTTAGAAAATTGTCAGATATTGATCAAAGACAAAATCGCTCTAGTAATTAAATCATACTCAAAAATATATACGTGGGGTGGGGGCTATTTTGTCTTCTGTCCCAAAGTTCGTATTACAAGAGTTAAATCGACGTACGATAACATTATTCGAATCATCTTTTCATTTTGTAAGCTTCATTTCCATTACAACATGTTGAAATTCACTTTTTTCCGATGTTGGATTCAATACTGGCTACTGTAAACATAAAAGAGCTTAATAGGGCCTTGTCAGAGAAGAATCACCTAGCAGATCTTATTTCCTCAATAAAGAAAATGGCTTTTGACTTCATCCAATACAGTAATAAGGCAACTATGCTTTTAAACTTTGAACTATCTTAATCTTGTCTTCTTTTTGTGATAGATACTTTACGTACAACCGGTTAGAGTAATATAACAACATCTCATTCGAAACCTGGATTTAATTATTAATTGTACTAAATTATTTGTCAGAACTTTGAAAAATCTGCAATTTTAACTATTGTTAATAATAACTTTGAGAGAATCTTTTATAATATGATCTAAAAATCTCCAAGAAATTATTTGGAATCCAACACAAAAAACAATTAAAAAATAAACTAAGAATTTAAACTAGCGCAGCGTACATTTTACAATATAAAAGAAGATATACATTAAAAAGTTTATCCCCAAAATATTAATAAAAAATTAACTGGAATTTCATGACAAAATGGAAAAATAATGTAAGCGTCGTGAAAAACTCAAAACATCATCGGCTGTTGACACGTTTCCAGTTCCAGTCCTTGCACAAAAATCAAACGGCTTCTGAACTTGTGTAGAACTTGCTCTCTACTAAAGAAGCATATAGCAGCAGAAACACCGACATAGCCTGAAACACAAATTTTCACATCAGCGGGCATAACTTCCAACGACAACAATCGATAAAGAAATTACGGACGCAAAGTCAGTTGCTCAATTTTGAATTTTGAATAGTTGTCAGAAAAAGTTCCCATGCCGAAAATAAATTAAGTTAAAAATGGCAAAAAACTTTACATTGTATTACTGACAGCGACATGCTTTTCCGTACATCAGCATATCAATGAAAAGTCAAAGAAAAGTTGTGCAAAGAAAATTATAAAATTTTGTATTTTGAATTGTGGGCCGAAAAAGTTTCCATGCCAATAATGAATTTGAAAATAGCAAATCCTTACATAATTACACAAACATTAACGTTTTCAAGTGCCTGAAATTAACTATTGCAAATTATATTCTTTCTAACCAATGACAATGTGACGCTCAAAGTTCTTCATGTACTGGGACGCATTCTAATAATAATAATAATTATGGAATTTTTTCTCTATTACTACTGGACCAATCTGAAAAAAATTTAGATGGGCTCCAACATTCTTTTTACGGAAAGTTATATTAAACTTACATATATTAATAGATATATAATATTTTTTTATTTTTTTAATTTTATTTATTTATTTATTTATTTATTTATTTATTTATTTATTTATTTAAACATGCAATTTCAATTTCAATTCAATTTCAATTGTTATTTACAATTGCAAAT
>JAHWFO010006931.1:7393429-7405509 GCA_023313115.1 Rhysida immarginata
ATAAATTGGTAATAATAATAATAATAATATTCAATTTAAAAAATATTCATATAAGATAAAATCAGCAATTTTAGCAGCAAAAGAACTTAAAGGTGCCCAAAGGTGCCCAATATAAAATTATATAACTTGGTATGATATTAAACAACAACAATATTAATTAATAGTAGAATAAACAGAGGACTGCGTAAATTAGTTAACATTTAATAGTAAACAGAAGTTAAATCAGATGTAATTTGGCCCGAGCAAATTCTTTTAAGGAGAAGACGTTTAAAAAATTGAAGAGAAGGTGCATCGTGAAGTTCTTTAGTTAATTTTGACCAACAGATAGCGCCAGAAATCGAGATTGATCTCTTTGAGAATTCACTCTATAAAATGGGATTATTATTTTTTTCTCTCTCGTGTGATAGTGATCACATGGATTAGTTATCATTGGGGGATTTCTAATATAATATACGTTATGTTTGACTTTATATATAAATTGAGCTAATTGAATAAAATAAAGTTCATAAAATTTTAAAAGGTTAAAGTTTTTAAATTCTGAACTGACGGAAGAGAAAGCGGGCCTACTTAACAGTATACGTAAAAAACGTTTTTGAAGTTTAATTATAAGGTTTTTATTTTCCTGTGTGGTCGATCCCCATAAACATATTCCAAAGCATAAATTTGTATGAATTAAGGTAAAGTATAAATTTAATAAAATATTACGTGGAAGATGATTGACTCTATAAATAATGCCTAAAGAATGGGATAGTTTAGTAGCTAAATGTGTTATATAAAGGCTCCATGATAAATCAGGGGTAATATAAATTCTTAAATATTTATAGGAAGAGACTCTAGTTAAGACTTTATTATTAACACAAAGCTTAATTTTATTATAATTAATTAATTTATTGCGTTGATGAAAGATCATGTAGTAAGATTTGTTTAGGTTAAATGGAAGTTGATTTAATAATGACCAGTTATAGATTTTACTTAGTAAAGCGTTTAATACATTTTCAAGTTCTTCTTCGGAATCAGCTGAGGCTATAAATGAAGTGTCATCAGCAAATAATATGCATTGTGCATTGCCAGCAATATTGGAAATATCATTAATAAAGAGTGAGAACAATAGCGGCGATAGAATAGAGCCTTGTGGTACTCCCTGGTTACTGATTAATTTTGGTGAAAGAATTGAATTGAGACAAAGAGAATAAAGCCTATCTAAAAGAAAGGAAGCTATCCAATTCAGTGGCAGCCCCCTAATACCATACAATAATTTTAATTTGTTTAATAATAATGTATGGGGAACCATATCAAATGCTTTGTTGAAATCAAGAAATAAGGCTAAAACCATTTTCTTTTGAACCATTTGTATATTAATATATTCCGATATTTCATAAAGAGCTGTAGAGATGTTTTTCTTTGCGCAAAAACCGTGTTGTGCAGGGGAAATGAAATCATGGGAAAATATGAAATGACTTAAGCGAATAAAGAAAAATTTTTCGAATATCTTTGAAAAAAAAGGTAGAATAGAAATGGGTCTATAATTGTTGAAATCATTGGAATCTCCTTTCTTGAAAATTAGAATTACTTTTGCATATTTTAATTGTTTAGGGAATTTTCCTTCACAGAGAGACATATTAAAAAGAGTATAAAGGGGATAAGAAATATAGGGAGCGATAGTGATAATCACATCTTGGCGAAGACCATAAATATCCGTAGTTTTAGATTTTGAAAATTTGTTTATAACAGCTAAAATTTCGTTGGAGGTTGTTGGAGAGGGAAAAAAGATTCAGGTGAAGAAATGGGAGGTATCTGAATTGAATATGAGGGGGGAAAAGTCACTGTTGATATCAATATTATTATTGCCAGCAAGGGAGCATGGGAAAAGTGCTTTCATAAAAGGAAAAAGGCTTGGTGGAGAATAATTACTGTCAAAGCAGAAAGGCAACTTATGATTGTTTGGAAGTGATAAAGCCTTTCGAATTTGATACCATTTCTCTTTGGGATTGGTAATTGAGGAAAACAGCTCGGCATAATATTTCTTTTTGGCTGCTTTAATGGAACTTTTCACTAGTCTGGTGATAGCTTTAAGGTGATTTCTTTTTATGGATGTAGGATTTTTGATATATTGTTTATAGATCTTGTGCTTCTTATTAATTAGTCTTAATAATGTTTCTGTAATCCACGGTTTTTTTGGATAGGATGGGGTTCGAGAAAAGGTTTTTAAAGGAAAATATCTATTGTAACCATTCACAAAATGATTAAAAAAATATGATATTCAAAATCGGCCATTTCATAAGTAAAATATGATATTCAAAATTTCATACCTGACAACTCTTGGATATTTATATTCTGGGATAAAATTATAAGTTTAAATTTTATTTGCCAAAGGGGCTAAAGCGGCTCGTGAACGTCTATCAGGAGTTTTTCAACTTTTAAGTGGTTTTGTTTAACTTGGTAAAGCACTTAAACTTTTCTTTTCTAAATTAAACAAGCTTCGAGAAATAGAAAAACGTAAAGTTCTTAACGTAATTCTAAGTTGTAAATATCGATTGCATGGCTTCGTTGGATATTTTCACGTAAAAAGAAGACAATTATGCCATTAGTCACACCTGCATGCCCTTACTATAATTGTATTTTCCATCCTCTTGTCTTTGGCATCTTTAAAGCTAGAAATGCTGCTGCCTCTTTACCTTCGTTTTGCTCTCAGGGTTCCATAAATGTAAACGGCGCTTTTTATTGCTTGCTTTATTCTTCTACCACTTCAAGCAAAAGCGAGGCAAAAAAAAAGTAAAATAGAAAAAATGTTTAAAGTTAAAGAACGTAGGAGGGGAAAAACCTAAGAAATTAAATCCATTATATAACCGATGTCATATTTTCTGAATTTCCAATAATTCAATAAGTTATTTTTTCAAAAAAATTTAATTTTTTCAGTCTTTTTAAATTGAAAGAGCAATAAAATATTCTGGGGTGACTTTTTTATTAAATAAAATATTTCTTAATTTGTTCACTGTTTAGAAAATTTTCCTCTTAATTTTGTAATTAAAAGTTTTTAAATGTTAGTTAAAAATCTAACAAAACCGATTAGAGTTATTTTTGTTTCTTTGGCTTTTCTATTCAATTTGTCTTGGATTAACTTTTGCAAAGAAATGATGGCAAATCGTTCTTCAGTGTTATTCAAATTATTAATTGCTCATTATGG
The DNA here is from genome assembly GCA_023313115.1 of Rhysida immarginata. NCBI lineage: Eukaryota > Metazoa > Arthropoda > Chilopoda > Scolopendromorpha > Scolopendridae > Rhysida > Rhysida immarginata. The sequence continues at coordinate 7,396,614 of JAHWFO010006931.1, forward strand.
AAATTTTTGCAATCGATTTGTTTATACATTTGTGTAATACCCTCCAGTCACAACAGGCCTTCTTTTGCAAACTCAGAGATAAAACCTTTCGAAAAATCTGAATTAATACCTTTTTTTTTTTAGAAGCATTTCCCATTTTGGAAATGGGAAAACAATCTCGACATCTGATCTTGGCTTTTAAGATTTTTTTTTCTATGATCGATGATGAGATCCATGTATTATTTCACTGAATAAACTTGTGAACATCTCTCCAACTACATTCACTACATTTTATTTTTGTCTTGTCGCTAATTTATTTTCCTTGAAAAATAGCCAGATTCTCGTAGTTTTTTCCGTTGCTTTACATATGTAACATTAGAGACTAACATGATGGGAATTTACCATCTGGCCTTCTGAAACATTTTTTCATGCTGTGGTCTAATGAGAGAAAATGGATGGAAATTGAGCCCTCTTTTGTAGTAGAGTTCTAACTTGGCACTGATGCTGCTATTGCTATCAGGATTACAGTATTCTTTTTAATTTGAAGAAATAGCTGTTTTGCGTTCTTTATTCCGTAATCAACCTTTTCCCTCCCTTAATCTCGTTTGAATATTACAGAGCACTAAAAAAAGAAAAAAAAACACCCTGAAGAATGGTAATGATTAAATTTTTGTGCCCCATGAAAATGTACACTGTTGTCCATAAATAAAGGGATTTGTAGTATGGAACCCTTCCGCACATCCGATCAGCACCAAAACTTGGCAAGGCTGTTCTCGAGGTCAAGCAAACATAATTCAATCATTAAACACAAAGCAGCATCGCTGACACAAAAACTTGTAGCAACCCCCTCCCCTCTAGTTTGTAAGCTTAGGCGATGTTTAGCAAATTGTGTAATCCCCCCGCACAGAAACACACGCAGATAACGCGCTGACATTTTCAAAACCAGAATATCCAACAATGGTTGGGGGATGGCATCTCACTCTTGATCAATGACGTTTACAAGTCTAGTAGTGTCACGGAGGTGGTACCTATGCCGCAACACGTCTTCTAATGCGTGATTGATAAGTTTAGGTCCGGGGACTTCGCTAGCCAATTCATGCGCCGGATGCCTTCATGGTTTCAGGTAGACATCCACTATGCCAGTCCGAAGCGAGTTATCGCCGTGTAGAGGAAATCTAGATCAACCGTACCCCTGAAGAGACGAACATGTCGCAGGACTCTATCCCTGTACACCTGGCCAGTTACGGCCCCTCTGTCGAAGACTTGTGGCACGGGATGATGCCCGCCCTCATCATCCCACGGCCATCACAGGACGGCATCAGGACTCTGTATGACTCCATTCTGTGCCGTATTCCTAATAACACTGGAATTTTTTTCCAACTTTGTAATTTGCATATTAGTACGATTAACATATCGAATTTTTAAGTGTTTTTTTTCCTTCTGCTTTACAGCCGTTAACATCTTTTTCATAGTGAACTCTTCTAAGCTCTCATGGAAAGCAGTCCATTGCTCTTCACCATAAAAGCAGCAATGAAAGAGCAAGCGGCCACAAATTGAATGTTCTAAGGAAATATTTCTTTATATTTAATTTTAAAAGAATCATCATTTGGCAACTTTAAAAATGGTTTTTACCTGATCGATACTATGAGTCTGACTGTGAGTGCATAAATCCGAATTAAACAAATGATTAGCGCTTCTTGTTGGTGCAGCCAAGTGTGATGGATTTAAATTAGATTTCGAAAGTATAGCTTATTAATTTGAAACAAGCAAGCAGTTCAAAATTAAAATTAATTAACATCGTTTTGGCAATCTAGTATCACGCATTCTCAACTGTTTTTTTCATTTTATTTTATTCTGATAAAATATAAATAATTGGCTTCTAATAGATATAATCATAATAACAATGATCAAATAATAACAAGAAATTGGACGAAGAACAAAAACTACACACACAACTGCGGCATATTTACTTCTACCGCATACTTTTAGTTAAAAAGTAATACCGTATTTACTCGATTCTAAGGCGCCTTCGAATGTAAGGCGCATGCTGATTTTTATGACCATTTTTGAAAAAAAAAATTATTCCTCGAATCTTAGGCGCACCAAAATCAACTTTATAACTTTATTCAAAAATCAAAATCAACATGTTTTAGTGCAATATGTACTTATATCAGGAAAAAAGTGCATCTTAGAATCGAGTAAATACGGTATATGAGGTGTTACTCAAAATTTCCGAGAATTGTCTTGTAAAAAGCACAAAACCTACTTTACACCCTTATTTCCGCTGTCACCTTCAAAGTAGTCATCTCGGCAAGTATATTATGTAAAGAATAATTTGAAAATGGTCATTGGATGATTTTTTCACGCCAATACCTCCGATATTAATTAATCAAGACCAGCTGCGATTCCACTTGGATATCGTCAATGTTCAGTGGAGTCGAAACGTCCCCCTTTCATTTTAAGGAAGAGGTAGAAGTTGCAGGAGACTAGGTCAAGAGAGTAGGCGGCGGGGCGACCAGTTGTTTTTTTTTTTTTTTTTTTTGCCAGGAGGGGCAACCAGTTTTTGTTCTTCCACAACTCGGGCCGTTTGCGCGAAATTTTCCTCAGTCTCTTTAAAACCTCGCAGTAAAACTTCCTGTTGACAGTCTGACCAGGTCAAATAATTTGGAAATTCGCAGAAGCACAAGAACACGTTTTCAAAACAAACAGTAATAATTCACAAAGAAATGAGCCTACGATTACGAAACTTGGCAGAGCAGCAGCTGAAAAGTGCACCAAGAGTCACCTAGTAACATAACTTCTTACTGTTTTTGGTTTGGGCGGAATATTCAGATTCTCGGCTAAACTAAATACATACATTCCGGATAGCACCTCGCACATGTATTTGGGGTCGTCCATAAAATACGTCACGCTTCGCCTTGTCGCATTTCGTCGCATTTTTGTAAGTCCCCCCCCCCCCTAGTTAATATTACATCATAATCCCCCGGACTCCTCCCTCTTTAAGAACGTAAAATAAATGATATATATGAATTTCAACACTACAAGCAATTCAAAATTTCGTTGAATTCTGTGGGTAATTTTCATTCAATTGATTACAAAACGGACCTCTTGACCAAAGGTATTCTGCTGAATGATGGTTTCAAGGTAACCGAAATGTACATGCATTGAAATCACATTTGATACCATGTTCATGAAAGGTCTGACTACAGTGTTTACCATTCTTTTCACCTTAGGACGGGCGACCATTATTCCTTGAACAATAACCAAATCATTGTCATATACAGTAGTTCCCCACACCATAATCTGACTTCAAACAGAACATACTGTTCAGAGGGGGAAGCAAAATAATATAATTTAATGGGTGATACTTTAAAAGAAAGAACCCCAAAAATTAAGAGTAAACGTGGCTCGTTAAAAGACTTTTATTTTGGTTTAAAAATTGCGATATTTATTTATAAAATACAAAAATTCTGTACAAAAGAATGTTCTATACAATATGATTTAATTGAGGAATAGGCATTGCGATCTCAATTACAAAGAAAATATTTCTCGGAATAAAATAAAGAAACACTTAAATGTACGTTAAATACAGCAAAACACTGTAACGAGAAATATTAATCGTTACATTGAGCGAATTGACTTTAAATATAAAAAGAATTGAGACAGACCAATTCCTTAAAAGAATAAGGAAAAGAAATTTCAAATTCCCATTTAATGTCTAAAGAAAAGACTGCGAAATCATAAGTAATTATTAATGGGGAATAAAAAAATGAAATGTGCAGCATGGCGTCCCTTATGCGCGTTATTGTTGAAATAGCATTAAAGAAATTTCATTATTACCTTATGGGGTAACCCGCAAAACAATGCTGCTCGATAAAGAATCATGGCTGTCGCGAGAAAGTGAGAAATTCAATAAGAAACTAAACATCGAACGGCAGGGTAGAGGTAATTCGCAGAGCATTGGAATGAAAATGATAAATGGAAGTTGAACGCCATGCTGCAGGTTAGGAACGACGTGGAGGACCTGAAGGAGGGACGACTGGTCAAGCTAGAAGTGGTCTGTCTGAAATTTAAAAAAACAGTAACCACGGAAAGAACATCAACAATAGTGGGACACACATCCTCGTGATCACGAAAATTATTCGCGAGGGACAACTAGCTGCAGACAGTGATAATCACGTGGAGATTTTTTAATTAACATTTATTAAAACAATATATACTCAACAATCACTGTCTGCAAAACAGTAAAAAAAAACTTAAAGAATAGAAAAAAATAGAATAATTAATTATAAATAAAATTATATCTATTTTTTACATAAAAAATCTGAGTTTTCCCGAACACATACAAAATGCAGTTCAGGAAGATCACATGTCGTTATTCTGTCTGTAACTGGTGTCTGGATATCAATTGTTGATATTCGTCTATGGCCTGCCCGGAGCCCCGATCTCAATTGAACACCTATGGGGTGGATTGGAACGTCGACTTCGAACCAGAACACGCCGTCCTTCATCCGTGGATGAACTATAGTGCCCGGCACGAAAGAAAAAGGAAACTGGCGCATGTGTAAATGAATAAAATTCGTTCAACCAATCAGAAACAGACTGGAAACAAGATATACTTACTCCTGGCATCAGTAGTAAATAATGCCCTGATTCCTGTCCGTTTCTGATCGGTTGAACGAGTTTTATTAATTTACACATGCGCCAGTTTCCTTTTTCTTTCCTGCCGGGGACTATAACAAATGCTGTGTGGCAGGAATGGAGGGAAATTCCAGCTTCTTACTACCAAAAGCTGGAGCTGTAGCCATTCACGAAATCTGGCGATCAACTTTTGCTATAGTTCGTTTAGAACAGAAATTCCCAACTGAGGGTACGAAGAAAAGTGGAAAAAAATTAAATTTGCTTTTTGATTTTTTAACTTCTTACTTAAAATCCTAACAACCAATTTTTACCATAAAATATACGAATTTTTTATAGGGGGTGCGAAGGTTCATTGATAAAGTTTTTGGGGTGCGAAATACAAAAAAGATTCGGGAACCCTGGCCTAAAAGATTTTTGCTTCATTTTCTCTCCACGACATCCGCTTAACAACCGCCTCTGTGGGCATATAGCCCTCATGTTCTTCATTTTAATTATGTAAATTTCTCAAAGTCAGATAGGCGATATGCATTCATAAAGATCGGTATAATGGCTGTACTTTTGAAATATGGCTGTAAGAAAGTTAATTTTTGGTAAAATTTATGTAACTGACGTAGGAATACTGTAGACTCAATTTGATAGATTAAGTGAAGATGTTCATGCTGTAACACTTTTCCATTTTTAGTTATGTAGTACAATTGACACCATGCAATCAATTTTTAATGTTTCTAAAACACGTCCGGAACTTTGCTTGCCACTTGCTCATTTAAATATCTTTAACGTATCTTCCTAAAGTGCAAAAAATTCAGTTTTTCATTTTATCAAACTAATTAATTTTAATGATGATTATTTTTAAATCTCAAAATTGCAAAGAAACAATCTAAGTCGCTGGAGGCTTCTAATTGCATTGGAAATATGATATCGGAGAAAATTAATAAAAATCACAGAGATTGGAAATCATCACATGATAGCTATTCATCAAGTAGATTAAGGATTAATGAAGGTTATCTAATTTATTAAATTTCACAATTAGACATTGGAGAAATTTTTCTAATAGATATTTGGTAAAGCTCCGTCTCTTCGTTTCTCTGTAAAGCATTCATAACACAAGCGTTAATTCGTTTTTCATCCTGAGTATATTCTTTCAGCATGGTTTAACATTTAGTATGAAAATAATTTACTTTAATGAATTAGATAATTAGGCAAAGGACGCTGCGAAAAAGTGAGTGCTTTTTTCGTTCAGTTTCAGGAAATAGGAAGAGAGTTAATGAGAAAGAGAACGGATTCTATTTCGCAACAGAAAGGGAAAAACAAAATGGTGAAAACCAAAAGAGTTAAGAAAGAAAGATGTGGAAAAAGGGTAAGGAATAATAATCGGATTGTCTTCTCTATTAATGAAAAAGTCTTATCCAAGTCAAGAATTAATTTTTGTGCGCATGGCTAAACATAATTTCACCCCATATGTTTAAGTTAAACATATTCAGCATTATGCTTAAGTCAGCATTAAAGACCTTTTATTCTTGACTAGAATTGAATGTTAATATTAAGGGAGGATGTATGCTTCTTCCTCTTTTGTTCAGAAGCCGGCTTTTATTTTCATTCGCTTTTCTCGTTTTACACAATTGGCTCTTAATTAATGGCCCGCTCAGTGGAATAAGGATGACAAAAGAAGTTAATGTTGCTTCTCTCTTCCCTTTCATCTTCTTCTCTTGGTCGTTGCCTCTGCTCCTAAGTTTTTAAACGGAGCGCTTTCTTCATCCTCTTCCTATGACGTTGCTTTCTTGTTCCAGGAGGAAGTCGGACGAAGAGAGTGCGGTGCCCCCACTCGACCTCTTGACAAACGACAGAACAAAGAACCCCCTTAAATCGTGCTGCTTTTGTTCTTAATTGGATGAGTTTTTTTAGTATTTTAAAAATTTTCATAACTAAGAAAGTTTCGTGTTAACTTTGTTTCATCGCCAATCAGATTGCAAATTCACATATTTTTATTTTTACAGATATTTTCAGAGTTTCTGGAATATTGACGTTGAAAAGAAGAGTGTATTATAAAATGTTTTTAAGATCTGTGATTAAAGAAAAATACTTTGTAAACAATCTTTTTAGTGGATGGTAAAGTTTTCGGAAACTTTTATTTATTACCTTGTACACAAGGAAATGGTATTGCGGATTATTCAAGTATATAAAGGACATGCTCAAGTATGCTAATTATATCAAAATTAGAATAATGCGGCCTTGATAAAACTACACGATACGGAATATTTATTTTAATCGGCGCAAATGAAAAATTGAATGATTGTGATTACATCTTTACTAATAACAAGAAATTAAGCCTCCCGAGGAAGGTATAGGAAAGTAGCGGAAGCCCTGAGTTCATCTATTTTTTTATTCCTTCATCTGCACTTTTTAACCCCCCATATTTTTTAATCAAAAATTTATTTTCTCGAACCTTGTATTAGAAAATATAAAAGAATCATATCTTCTTTCCTTTCTCATCATTTTCGATCGAATGATATATCACACCCTATATGTTGCCATAAAGTTCTAAAGACCAAGTGATTGCCACCTCCACAATTCCGACCCTATTGGGACAATTCGGCCCAAACTTTACAGAGCTGTTGATCTCGCTTAGAGGAATCTGCATATCGAATTTCACTCCTTTATATGCATAAATACGCGTAGACGTTTTGGTTCCCTCTCATTTCCGCCCCCGAAACTCCAACTCCAGTGGGCCAATCCAAACCAAACCAAATAATGAAGGTGCACATGCCCATAGGAAGCTACATTCCGAATTTCAACCTTCTACCTCAAAAAAATGCGGAAATTGTGAAAGGGACGGACATTGTGAAAACATATTCTTCCGCTCCTTAATAAATGTGTAAAAGTTGCAATATGTTAGCTTATAACTCGAGATTCACGGGCTGATTTTGATGGAACTTTCACTGGAATATAGCTGAGAATCCTGGAGAGAATATAGCCGATATAAAATTGCCCTATATCAGAGCGAATAGAATTAATAAGTTTGATTACTCTCGTAGTAACCAATGCTAAAAATCAGGCGAGCGGCGGATGTGCGAAATAACAGCGTTGCTGTCGATTGCGACCAACTTTGTAGCGTTTTTTTGCTTACTGCAAATAGGAATTTCACGTTTCTTGTTAAGTTTCTGTCGTATATTTTATTGTTTCACCTATTTATAAGTGATGAGTGTGTTATATTGTGTTATTAGTGTAATTTGTATATCATTTGTTAAGTTTAAAACAGTATTTTTACTCGTATTTAAAAAAACTTACTCGTTATATTTACTCGTGCACGTACAGGGTGTTGTAGATAACTACAGGGCAGTATAACGGGAAGCCTACTCGCTCGATTGTAGGGGCCGGCTCGACATCAAATGACAATTGGGTAATTTTATCAAAAACATGACAGTTTTGACGTTCATCCCCCCCTCCTCGACTGTGGAAACTGCTGGCTGCTGCAGGCCACCATCATCTCCCTCCATTCTGCCAATCGACCGAGCCGGCCCCTGAAATCGTGCGGGTAGGCTTTATATTGTTATCTGCAACACCCTCTACCTTATGAGAGCCGATAGGCCTACTTGATTCCTTCGGCGGTTAGCAAATTTCTGACTGTCGCCGTTGTTGTTCTTGAAGATCACCAGAATGAAGCCCGTTTAGAGTTGGAACAGATTCGAGTTTCAATGAATTTCGTTTTAATTGACAATATATTTAAAACGGTAGAATTATAGAAAAAGCAAAATGAACTGAGCACACAATGCTGTTCGCATTTGGATACCAGGTCTTCGCTGGCAAAAGGTAATTCACTGCGTTTTAATCGATTCTGATTGTAGAAATCTATGAAACGTGAAGTCTCTATCGGATTTTTTATTTACACATCCAAACAGAGAACTACTTAAAAGCATTCTGATAGAAAAAAGGCAAGCAAACTCTTACGTTATGTAGAATCGAAAGTGGTTCGCGGCAGAAAATCACTTCTTGCTCCTCTGATTCTCCTGAAGGGACGAGAGGACTAATTTTCAATCTATCGAGGCGTTTTTCTTAATAAAATATTAGGATAAATCGAAAATTTTTGAATGATATATATTTTATTATCCTGGATGCAAACTAAAATAAAGTCGAATTTTTCCGTTGAGTTTACCTTTAAGAAACAGTAAGAAGAAAAGAAAAATCGAAAATTAATTTTTAAAACTACTGTTAACCTTTCATCTCTTTCCTTATAAGCGAGTATTAAAAACCTGCGACTCGCTGGTCGAAAACGCACGCA
>JAHWFO010006931.1:7405609-7449159 GCA_023313115.1 Rhysida immarginata
AACTACCCCCCCCCCCCCCTTTAGCAGTTCTATTCGATTTCGCTCGTTTTGGAATGTTGTCTATAGCTTGAGTGAGTTTGACGCAGTGCCGGAAAAAAAAGGTGGAGAATAATGTTCATTTGTTCTGTATATTCACATTCAGAAATTGCAAAATTTCATCAAAAAAGAGCCCGAGCAACGCCGGGTATATCAGCTAGTTCATAAAAATTCGAAAATAGCCCTAGATAATTGAAATAAATTTTAAATCAAAGAACAAAATCTATATTTTATGACCGATGCGAAATTGTATGTTAAAAACTTAGCTTTCAACATGCGAAATTGTATGCTAATTTATGAAAACCAAAAAAAATTCGGTAAAAATCCGGAAAATATAAAATCCCAAAAAATTGGATCCAGAAAATCAAAAAATAAAATAAGCAGACAGTTGATCTCGTGAATTGCCATCACCATACCAAATTTCATTAATTTAGACTGCAAGAAATCGCATATTGTTACGGAGGGCCTTAGGGGGGCAAAGGATATAATATGAAAAAAAAAAGCAGAAATTAGTTTTTTGCATATTATCAAAATATCAAAGAATTTTGTGAAACACCCCCGAAAATCGATTTTTTTTTCAGTTTTCGCACCTTTAAAATTGGAATATCGAAATTCGGGGAAACTACTTTTTTTGGCACGGTAGCTAGAAACCTTCCTGCAAAATTTCGAAGATCTGCGTTCATTTGGGGCGGAGCTAGGCGTCCGAATGTGTAATTCCTTTCTGCCCCCCCCTTCCCCCCCAGGGGGGGGGGCAGGGGGTATGAATTTCGAAAATCCCCATCTTAGCACGCCCCTACGCTATCCGTTCTATGACCACACCGAGTTTCGAGTCGGTGGCCCCAGTAGATATTGCTGTGCGATGATGAGTCAGTGAGTCAGTCAGTGGATGTCCTCTTTTATATACCGTATATAGATTAGGATGTAGAAATTACATATTATACACTAGTCAAAATAATTAAGGGAGTAAGGTACACCGTACATTAAATAAGTACTCAGTAAGTAAGTTGCCGGTGCATCATAGGGAAAGAAGGGAAAATTTTAGGGGTTCTTTTACGAGAGTTCTATTAGCCAGGAGATTTTTACGATCCGTCGGGTGACCAGGTGAGATTGTCAAAATCCGTGTGACACCCGGTGAATCCGGGTGAGTTGGCAGGTCCGCAATTGTTTTGTCTGGACTCGAACCAAAGATCTTCGAGTTATCGTCCCGATGTCATAACCACCATTATACAACCTTAAATTATTAATTGAGAAGACCAGTTAAAATTGAGTCAAACATCACGCTAAATTATATTTTTGATGCAAAGTCTAAGATTCAAAAATGATTTTGATAGCGAAACATTTGCCCCAATTAAAGTGCGCCAGAAATAACACTAGTGAAGCAAACGTGTATTTCAGTTTTCTTTGGTTATTTTGATAAGGATGGGTGAGATGTTCGGTGTTTTTTTCTTTGAAAATGTAGCAAACTCTTCACTTCGAAATGAGCTCCAAATGCAATTTTTTTTAAAGCATTTTGTATGGAGCATTTCAAGGTTTTATCTCATTTTATTCATTTTCTGAATCTCCCACATTTGGAGTATTCGCAATTCGCGGGAATTTTCAAAATTCTCACTTTGTAATTAATTATAACGATTTTAGGGGAAGTAGTGTAGGATTTGGTAATTTTGGTTTTAATGTACATTCGCACTTTTTATTCTTTACTTGCAAAGACAGAGCCCCACAAGAATTGAACTCGGAAATGATAGTTTGAATATTGTGGGAGATTGAATTTGCGCAAAAAAAAAAAAGTTTTGAAAATAGAGTAAAAACTCTTTTTTTCTATCTCTTTTTTGAATTTTTAATGTTTTTATGGGGTTTTGATTTTCTAATTTTGGGTGCGTTCGTAAATTTTGGAGTAAAATTGGAAGATTTAAAAATTCAGCGTTTTTTGCTGTTTTTAAGATGGTTGGGTGTGATTTTGTGTTTTCTATGAGTTTTTTTATAACGAGTTTTGATCTTCCAATTTTGGAGTGTACTCGAAATTTTAGGGTAAAACTAGTGTTAACGCCCGTTTTAAAAATGGGAAAATAAAAATATGTGATTGATTATTTTTTCATAATTTAGTAAACACATAAAATTGTTCTATGCTTCATATGAGGAAATGGCGTTAAGGACCGTTTGTAATACGGGAAAAAAACATTTTGGACAAATTTTTTTTGTTCATTCACCGAAAAATTAATTGAAATATTTACACTCCAAAAAAAATTTAAATTTAAAAATGGTGAAAATTAAAAAAAAAAATTACTTTTCTTTTAAATTGGAAATAAAATTTATCTGAGAAAAAAACTTCACAGAACTTTATTAGGAGCTTTAGCATAAAAGCTACTTATAAGAATGCGCCCTTGGTCTGTACGTTTATCCGGCCGTCCGGCCGTCCGTCCGCCGTTTGCACGATAACTTGAAAACGGATTAACCTTTTTAAATTCTGTTTTCAGAAATATGACCATCAAAGTCTTAGCTCGGCCGTATCAACTTTTCAGAATTTTTCGTGGACACCTTGAAGTCGAATTCACGTGCTAAAACAGTGCGTGTAAAGAATTAAAAGATACTGGCATGTCATATAACAATCGATTTATCAAGAAGGAATACATTGTTACTTTCTGTTCATCTAAAGCATTATTGACTTCGGCGCGCGCACGTGAAATCGCTTTGTCGACGCACGATTGCTCAAGTGCTCATAATCTATAGGCTTATTATTAAGTAGCGGAAAAATGGAGCTACTTATTGGTTTTATTTTACACACGATTTGAAACACCCTTCATCATTTCTACATTTTTTGAGGTAGAAGGTTGAAATTCGGAATGTAGTTTACTATGGGCATGTGCACTTTCACTATTTAGTTTGGTTTTGATTAGCCCAATAAGGTCGGAGTTTTGGGGTTGAAAATTAGAGGGGACCAAAAGGTCTAGGTGTATTTATGCATATAAAGGAGTGAAATTCGGTATGCTGATTCCTATAAGCAAGATCTCCATTATATGAAGGTATTTTTTTTCCATGCCTTCCTGACTCGGTGAAGGGGACTACAATGAAAAATGCCTTCCTGACTCCGAAAAGATGGGGACTACAATGAAAAATAGTGTACCAACTCTGTCTGTAATAAAGGAGCTGTAAAAAAATATTTCCGGTTTTCATTTGACTGACCCTCGTAAGTAGAATAAGAATGGAGCTACTTATTGGTTTTATAATGTCAGTCCCTCCCCTTCATAATTTCTACATTTTTTTGAGGTAGAAGGTTGAAATTCGAAATGTAGCTTACTATGGGCATGTCCATCTGCACTATTTAGTTTGGTTTTGACTGGTATACGGGGTCGGAATTACGGGGGTGGGATTCAGAGAGGGCAACATATCTATGTGCTATTTAGGTACGTAAAGGCGTAAAATCCGGTATCCAGATTCCTGTAGGCAAGATCTACATTACTATGAAGTTTAAGCCCAATTGTTCCAGTGGGATCGGATTTGCGGGGGTGGCAGTCACTTGGTCCTTAGAACTACGGCAACATATGGCATGTGATATATCATACGTTCGGAAATGATGAGAAAGGAAAGAAGATACGAGGTTTTTTACATTTTTTACATATTACGTTCGAGAAAATCAATTTATGGATTAAAAAAATCTTGGGGAGTGGTAAAAAGTGGAGATAAAGGGGTAAAAATAGATGACTTGCCTTATCCTACACGGGAGGCGAAGGGGAAGGGATTAATTTCTTTTTAATAAACGTATAAATCTATTTCTGCTTTACTGCTAAAGCTCCTCCTTGGAATGTTTACAAGATTTTATTTAATCATGGTATATAGAGAAATATAATAGTCATCCAACTCAATTGCTAAGTTTTGAAACAATGCGGAGCAAATACGGTTTTCAAATGTTCTGAAAAAAGCAATGGTTAAACTAAGGGATCTAAAATCGATAACGTTTGCGTCTTGTTATCACTCTCGGAAAAAATCTGCAAATTGCGTTCAAATGGTGACTCTCCATTAGCAACCGCAACTGCATTGACCAATGGCGCGGTTGTACGAATGACCATTGTCACGTTTTCGACAGAAAGATTTTCTTTCTTTGCTAAATTTATTTTTTCAATTTCGAGGTCTTTCGTCATTTTGAAGAACTTCGCAAAACTGTCGAGGACTGTGCTTCAAAAATTTGTCGTCGAGCTTTCTCTTTGTGCTTCATCCAGTCACACCTAAGGGCAGATGTTTCATCAGTGTCCAACATATACAACTAGGCATAGATTGGCTCATTGCCTTTGCGGGGATTTAGTACTGAAACGCATTGATAAATTTGGCCGTGAATTTTTAAACAATATTGGCCAAATCATGTGCCCTTTTATATGAGCGAATATGCTCGACAAAATGACGATGCTTTGAATTTGAATTACCAGTCGAAAGATTCTCAAAAGTCTCACGATATGGCTTCCTTGTCAAATTTGTTTCCTTGATTTTTCCTTATGAATTCAACATAAACTGAATTCATCATCCGACAGCTTTTCATTTTCAAATTTTAAAGATTTATATTGCCTGCATTTGACATTCATTGGACCGACATAGAATTCAGATGTATGAGCAATTTTATTAAAATCTTTAATCATTTCAGCATTGTTTGCTTTAGTTGATTTGTCCTTTTGTTGTTGTGTCTGGCATTCTTCCGGCGTTTTTCCAGCACGCTTTTTTGCTTTTGCTGCAGCGTCTTTTTCACTCTGCAGACCTCTCTTTCTTGGGACTTCTTCCTTGCTTTGGACACTGATTCTCCTTTATGTTTGTTTTCTCTTTCTTCTGAGATAATCTGCAGTCTCTGTTGCTCTTTTTTTACGTTCTATGGAAGCGAAATATTCACAATGTAAGTTAAGAAAAACTCCCCTTTATTCCAATAAAATAAGCAAATCCTTTCGCGATAATAATTTTCTTACAAATTTCCTTTCCACGCTTTGTTGCTTTATTTCCAACAATAGTAAGTTTACAGTTACTTTGATAACGTCTACGCGTTCAATCACAATTACCACACTAACAAAAAAATAACACCAAAACTGGAATGAAACCCCCCTTCCCCTAGCTAGCCTGCATGGCCAGAAGTATCCATAGAAAAAGGTGGTTTCGGGGCATCTCCTGTAGGGGCCGAGTCTATAAAGGGACAGACAGACAGAACTTGGATAGTGATAGTGGATTGGGAGATTTGAAATTCGCTCAAAAAAAGACTTGAAAATTGAGTAAAAACGGATGTTTTTCTTGTGCTTTTACGGATATTTTTAAGGTTTTTCATGGTTTTCAAGTTTGTTTTTTTTTTTAGAAAACTTGTTTTTAAATTCCTAAATCTCCCAATTTTAGCTGCTATAAAAGAATTTTAAATTTGCATGATGCATGAAAAATTGACATGAAATATAGCTATTAACTGAATTCTATACTCGATTTAAGTTGCAGTAATAAGATGAAAATTTATGTACTAGAATCTGATTCTTTTTATTATAGACTGTGTGGAAACCAAATACGGTATTTACGTAGATACCTTGTACATATACGTAAACTTTCAACTTGTGCTTATTAGTGTACGCCTTGACGGAAATTAGTTTTTTTTTTGCTGAATAAAAATTTTTCTTGGACACACGATTTTAACTGAATATTAAATTTTAGAACAAAGTTTTGGCAGGATCAGTTTTTATCGAATAATTTTTTCAGAAAGCATTATTGATTGCCTGTATATTGATTTGACGTATCAAATATAAGTCTTGTTTAATGATTGGAAATAATATACTATTCAAATCTAATATTATAGAGTTTAGTAAGTGGATCTAATTAATTTACTAAACACTTGTATCCCTTGAAAACATAATAACAACTTGCTATTTTTTTTTTTTAAATTATAAATTTGATTCAATTAGATTAATTGGATTTTCATATTTTGCTCTCATTATAATAATAAGTTTTTAAATTGGCATTTTTTTTTTAATAATAACCATTCAGATTTTTTCCTATAATATAAGTTTTACCTTATAATACACGACTTTCCGTATATATCTGTTCTCATTCTTCTCAGAAATTGAATCGATTCGACCGCTGAAGAAACTGCACAGAAGCTATTGAAAAAGCTGAAGTTAAATTTACATATCCGAAATACAATTTAAAATTTAGAATATATATGTAAATGTATAGAACTTCAATTTAATTCAAAGTTAGAATTCAAAGTAAAGTTTCTATCTAAAAAAATAAACTTTTGTCCATTACAATTTGAAATTTTACTATGTGAAATTCGCTTTATTTTTCATCCGAATAGGATACAAGCCTTGTTTTGCATATGTAGTTTTGGTCACATGGGAAAAGGAATTCCAGTTTTTTGAAGGAATACATGGTAACCCTAAGGTCTGTTCTAATTCCCTTAACGTAATATTAATATCCCTTCTTGCTTAACATTACATTTAGATTACTGGTATGCAAACTTTTGAATGCGGGGAATTGATTAGAACTTGACCAAAATCGATACAGGGGAAGTTGAATAAGTTTCCACAGAAGTCAATCTCAAAGGAATAAGAATCTTTTGTGAATTTAAGAAATGCTGAATTATTAAGAACGGAGAAATTTCATTAATTAAACACGAAATGAGCATTTTTCGGTTAATTCAAGAAACATGTGCTCGCTTATTTTTTAATCATTTTTAACGCATTAACATAATTAATTGGTACAAGAAACAGGTTCTCCTTAAAGTCTATACATAAATGGAAATTTTAATTATGACTATGGGGTGATAAAGGGCTTCTCTTTATCTGTAAAAAGTCATTGGAGTGTAATTAAATAAGGATGGCTTCATTGTGATACAAAATGTTCTCTTAACTTAAATTTGCTTCATAGCTTTCCTAATTTAATTACTTAAAATAAATTTTTCTAAATGTCATCTTGAATTTTGTAGGAAATAAAGTTCTACATCTCTTGCTTCTAATTACTCTTAGAAATTACTCATTTTTTAAATTTCTCCTATGAATGTTATTCTCTCTCTCTCTCTTATATCATTAGCATTGAGTTATGTGAAATATCTTTGGCTAATGCGGGAATCGGATATGCAGAATATACGATCTTGGTGTCTGCTAATAACTTTAAGGCAACGAGTTTTAAGGAAGTATATAATAGAGAAATTTTTAAGATAAAACTTATTAAATTTATTAGCTTTTCAATATTTTTTCCTATATACAGAGGGTGTTTTTGAATTGAGTACAGATTTTTTGGGAGATGATAGAAGAGGTCCTTAGAAGTATTTTTTGTCATATGAACATGGGGTCCCCGCAGCTCCGTTTACTTACAATACTGCATTGAACAATCAAATGACACCGGGACGCAGTGTGCGTTGATAGGCCTAGATTATTTTATTTTTAACAATTAACACAAGCAATCTACTGTATGACTTTTACAGTAATTGTTCGAAATGACCGCCATTTGCTTCATAACACAATTCGCAACGCCTTATGATGGATTGAGGTACGCGAAGTTGGTCCTAAGACTTTTCAACAAACAAGCACGTGCACCTTGAAATTTCTTTGCAAACAATTACTTTAAAAGTTATTACAGTAGATTGCTGGTGTTAATTGTTAAAAATAAAATAATCTAGGCCTACCAACGCACACTGCGTCCCGGTGTCATTTGATTGTTCAATGCAGTATTGTAAGTAAACGGAGCTGCGGGGACCCCATGTTCATATGACAAAAAAATACTTCTAAGGACCTCTTCTACCATCTCCCAAAAAATCTGTACTCAATTCAAAAACACCCTGTATATTTTGAATTTTTAAAGGATGAAGCGCTTTCTTCGAAATTTATATTTCAAAGAATTAATTTTAATATGCACCAAATAAATCTTCGCGTATTTTTGTGATTTTAGAGGAGAATGATAATAAGGGTTAGCATTTTAAAATAAAATTTGAACATTAGAAAAATAATTATATTAATGATTAATGACAGAGAACAGAACAGAACCACAAGTTGCGTTTTGTTAAATTGTTTCTTGTATAGAATTAGCATAAATTCAAATGAGACAGCTAAGCGATGTCTCATAGTTCGGGGGGCGTCACGAAACGATCGATCCAAGCACAAGCAGAGATCGAGTTTCTTCTAAAGGGCATGCGCAGACGAGTTCATTTTCTCAAATTGCACAGTTGCAAAAAGGTCACAAGTAAAACTACATATGAACCCCGAATGTATTTTCAAGTTTAGTATATCATAGGTTTATAAAAAGAATATTCCCATTATGGTCACTTGTTCTCACTTTAGTAGATCGATTTGGACGAGCGAGGCAAACTTTTCCAAGGAACTGGTCACGTGGCTTCGAATCCGGCATTTTAGCCGAGTCCGTCAAAAGATGCTTTCAAGGGATGATGACAACGAATTCGGAAAAAGCGCAGAGGAATGATGGGGGTATCTGCGATTCAGAAATGGTTATCGAGATATTGTTGAATAGCAATAGGGAAAGATTGACATCTTATCTATGGGAAGAGAGAGAAATCCACTTTTGGAGTGAAAGGCAACTTATAATGTATGCAAACCAGTAAGCTGTCAGAGAAAATTTCCCGGTGAATATATTCAATAGATTTTCGATCCAAAAATCGAGCACTATTTATAAAGTCCGAAGGCAGGCTTACTTTGTTGATTTTCAGTGTATGTGATATCATCATTCCTACTCAAAGAATTACGAAGTGTGTAGCTTTTCAAGTTCTCCTCTGGCTTTAAAAGTTTTACTGCATTTCTCCCTTTATTATCTCTAAAGTAAAACTAATTTTGTGATCATTGACTGTTCTTTAAGTGATTTTAACGCCATATTGTATTCTCTTTGGAAACTTATTAATTTCTCGACTGTATCGAGATATACAGGTCTGTTTTAGTGAAATACTGTCGACTTTCCTCTTAACCCTTGCGCGAATTCCATCTGCCTGATATACGAAGCTACATTCAAATGAGCTATTGGTGTTTAAACATTTCACTCTTTCAGATTAAAATTGCAGATTTCTGGGAAGGCTATGTGAAAGATTTTATTCGATGCATGTTTTAGTGTCTCTGTTGTATTGCAAAAACGCAGGAATCGTTTTATATAAACCCGTAGTGAATATCTTAATTGCAGATTTAAAAAAAAGTGAGATACCTGTTCATTCAGGAAAAATACCTTGGTAGAGAATTCTCAGCAGACCAGTTGCCATAGTCCGACTACATCGTCTAATAGCAACCCTAGAAAACGTAAAAGACCATGACGTCTAATAGCACCTTGAGTAAAAGACCATGGCTTAAAACGTAAAGATATCTTTATCTTCCTAAAATTCCATAAAGTCATGTACATTATTTCTAAGAATTGCATATCGCAAAGGAAAAACAATGCCCGCAAGCGAAGCATGATGAGGCATGGGTTTATCTGACCGATTGTGTGAAGATTCGCACCAGTGCCTACCGATTCTACTCTCCCATTGTGTACCTTAATATTATACAGGTGTTTCTGAATGATCTTTACAAACTTTCAGGATATAGTCCAGGGACCAAAACAAGCAGAAAAAGTCATATGAGTATGCGTCGAAAACGCTTCTTTGTAGAGTTATAATAGTTTGAAGGTATACTGCATTAGACAAAATTAACCTTAACGCATAGGAGTTGCAAACTGTGTGATAAATTTTTACAGTATAACAAGACAATACACTTGCTATAGCAAATGCTCAAAATGACGACCTTTAGATTCCAAGGAAGCCTGTGCACGTCGCCGCATAGATAGGCGAACCGTTGAATAGCATACCGCATCTATGACGGATGATGTCGCAGCCATCCAGGATCCGCTTTTTAAGGCAGCCATCCAGGATTTTTTACCCATGACGAAGTCAAATCCTGCCTGATCGAATTTTACGGAGGAAAAAATGAACATTTTTACATTCATATGGACATACGCGCAGATGTAATTCGAAAAATGTGTTTTTCGGATTTGAGAGGTCTAAAACCTCGAGATTCAGCAAAATTTCGAGGTCGAGAATTTTGATGATTACAATATTTCTCTATTATGAGAAAGTAAAAAGTTGGGGATGAAATGATATTGCATAAAATATACCTAGTATAAAAACCTTAATTACAAAAAAAAGTCTGAAAAGTCTGTATATTTCCTAACTGTATTACTCTTTGAATGGAAAGGATATCATAGGAACCATAAATTTTGTGATGGAAAAAATAAAACTTGACACAAAGATTTGTTCTTCTGCTTATGAATTGACCCGATAAAAATTTTCGCGACGAGGAGCAACACTGTGTCTGTGTGTTTTTATGGAGAAGAATCTCTTTGAAAATTGGATTTTTCGCGTCGAGATCCATTTCCTAGGGATTCATCCTCAATAGGAATATATCGCTAAGGATAACCGTATTTTATAAGTTTTAGCTTATAGGACATGAGGTCAGTCCCTTGGGGGTGTGGAGAAAGAACGGACGTGAGGCTCGGAAATGAAACGTTTCCCGAGAGAAGTCTTCTTTCGCTGCCGGTTATTTTCCATTAGGAGACACTGTAAAAGCTGTCCTGAACACTTCTACTTTCCTCAGAGTAGGTTATAAGGCATAAATATAGGGAGAAATGAATGCATGGGAGCCTCATTGTAATTTTAATTTAATAAAGTTACCGTTAATTAATCGACGAGTTGATTAACGACGAAATTTTCCCATCTTATGGTCAGATTTGACTTTTAGGAGAGTTAATTAAAAGAGCCAGTGTTTCATTAAAATAAATGTCAAACTACCTTAAATATCGGTGCAGTGTTTATTCCGATAATGTATTTGGATGACATGAAAATGAATTTCTGATACGTTTATATCTGATAACTCAGAAAATTAAAAAAAAAAAAATAGAGATGATGTAAGTGAATTAAAAATTACAAAAATTCCCACCCACTTGAAGCTAGTCCTATCAGATGTAAACATTATGATTGTATGTACATTACGTTACTGTGTTTGTATTAACTGCTCTGAGATAACAAAGTAACGGTCATTTACTTTAATTACAATAATAACTTTCGTGACCTATTTCCCCGACAGCTATAACAACATGATGACAACATTTATCAGTATCATCGTCCGGTTTGAATCAATTTGGAAAAGGTTACAAGCCAGAGGTGACTATAAATTACAAACCCATATATTACTTTATTCTAAATAATAATTACGGATAAAAGAGCAATCATATGCACTGCACTGCCATTAATATCTGGGCATCTGTATTTAGACAAAAAGATTTTTATTGTAATATTAAATGCATGTACGAGGGAGGATCGAAAAGTAACGATAACGTTTTTTGTGGGAAGATTTTTAATAAATAAGCAAAAGGGAAACGATGCGCAAGAAAGCTGCTTGTTTTATTATTCTTAAAGTGGGTTAAAGTGGTTGTACAAAGTCAACGATATTCCTCGAGGGAATATTGCGCCGAACACAGGGGCAAACTTAAGGAATCACAAACATCCATACCCTCGCCGGCAAGCTGCAGGTTTTTATCTATTTTTCGACATATGAACAAGTCTCTCGACAAAAATAAAAATTTGGAGAAAACTCCATATCGTTTTGTTTATTTTTGAGAGCAACTGAAATTCAACTCATTCTATCGATGATATCTTTCTGAATTTTCAAGATATTTGCTTGTGCTTTTTATAAGACCAGCTCTATACATTTGGCTAATAATTTATGCAAAAGACATTCGTGCATGCGTAGTTAAACATTATTTAGTAAAAAAACCCCTCATATTTCATCAACTATTTAATATTTTTATATTCTGATTGCAGGGTGTTGTCTCTACGGTTGTTTATCAAGTTTCCTAAAAATGGCACTGCATTGGGTTGAAAACCGTGCATGTTATAAACAAAAGACTTACGAAAACATTTCTATTTTTTAAGGAATCCTTTATATCTCCATGAATTTATGTGCTATTCTCATACAAACGAACACAGTTAAGTAAAAAAAAGCCACATAATCATATGCTATAGCTACAATGGATTAAGCATTATTTTTTACAGGGTGATCCCAAACATTATTTTTTTGTTAGCACATTTTCTATATATAGAAATGTGCTTATGTGATCGGTTTGTCCAGCTGTCCGTCCGTCCGTCCGTCCGTCTGTAGACAATCCCACAATTCATTGCGTTGCATGTATTGAATTGCATGTATTGCAATCTCACAATTCATTCAATCATATCTTGAATTGCTGGAAGAAACGAATTATCCTCGCATTTGGTAAAACGCGTGTTGAGAACATGGGTTCGGTTCTGCGCGTGCTCTAAACGTTAATGAGATGGTGTGCGTGCAGGATGCACGTGTTTGACGATTATTAAAAGGGCAGTTCGGTCCCTAAATCAAGAGAATTTTTTTATTCCTAGGGAGCTTAGCATTTATTACTATAACTTGAAAACGAATTAACTTTTTCACAGTCTGTTTTCACCAATCCATTAAAATGGGACAGAGTACGCAGAAGTACGAACGTGAGATAGCAGGAATAAGTACGTGCTCTAATAGCACGTGCTTTAATGGTACCATTATGATACCCTCTTAAACATTTCCTATAACAAGATATGGCATGTAATATATCAAACAAATTGTCACAACATATAATGAACGAATATAAAAGAGTAACTAGTGATAGCAAGTATCGGTCTAATGGCACGTGTACGTGCAAGGATGTCTCATGAATGAATTTAACGGTATATAGTGATATCTGAATTGTTTAGTAGTACGTGTTTTAATGGTACCAAGTGGTACCATTGGAACTTTCAATGCTAAGATATGGCATGTAATATATCAAACGACTCGCAACAACGTGCCACGAGTGACTATCACGAGAAAATAATGATAATGGTTAACAGTTTAGTAGCAGGTACACTAATGGTGCCCTATGGCATGATATGGTACCATTTGAACTTTCAATTCTAAACCATGGCATGTAATATATCAAACGACTCGTAACAACATGTAATGAGTGAATATCATGAGAAAATAATGATAATTGTATTGGTTTAGTAGCACGTGCCCTAATGGTGCACTATAAAACCGTATGGTACCATTGGAACTTTCAATGCTAAGATATGGCATATAATATATCAAACGACTCGTAACAAGGTGCCATGAGTGAATATCACGAGAAAATAATGATAATGGTTATTGGTTTACTAGCACGTGCCCTAATGGTGCCCTATGAAACCATATGGTACATTGGAAATTTCAATGCTAAGATATGGCATGTAATAGATCAAACGATCGTAATAACGTGCCATGAGTGAATATCACGTGTAAATAATGAAAATAGTTATTGGTTTAGTAGCACGTGCCCTAATGGTGCCCTATGATACCATATGGTAACCTTGGAACTTTCAATGCTAAGATATGGCATGTAATATATCAAACGACTCGTAACAACGTGCCATGAGTGACTATCACGAGAAAATAATGATAATGGTTAACAGTTTAGTAGCACCTGCCCTAATGGTGCCCTATGGCATGATATGGTACCATTGGAAGTTTCAATTCTAACACATGGCATGTAATATATCAAACGACTCGTAACAACATGTAATGAGTGAATATCATGAGAAAATAATGATAATGGTTATTGGTTTAGTAGCACGTGCCCTAATGGTGCCCTATGAAACCATTGGAACTTTCAATGCTAATATATGGCACGTAATATATCAAACGACTCGTAACAACATGTAATGAGTGAATATCATGAGAAAATAATGATAACTGTTTTTGGTTTAGTAGCAAGTGCCCTAATGGTGCCCTATGAAACCATATGGTACCATTGGAACTTTCAATGCTAAGATATGGCATGTAATAGATCAAACGACTCGTAATAACGTGCTATGAGTGAATATCACGTGTAAATAATGATAATAGTTATTGGTTTAGTAGCACGTGCCCTAATGGTGCCCTATGGTACCATATGGTAACCTTGGAACTTTCAATGCTAAGATATGGCATGTAATATATCAAACGACTCGTAACAACGTGCCATGAGTGACTATCACGAGAAAATAATGATAATGGTTAACAGTTTAGTAGCACGTGCCCTAATGGTGCCCTATGGCATGATATGGTACCATTGGAACTTTCAATTCTAAAACATGGCATGTAATATATCAAACCTCTCGTAACAACATGTAATGAGTGAATATCTTGAGAAAATAATGATAATGGTTATTGGTTTACTAGCACGTGCCCTAATGGTGCCCTATGAAACCATTGGAACTTTCAATGCTAAGATATGGCATGTAATATATCAAACGACTCGTAACAAGGTGCCATGAGTGAATATCACGAGAAAATAATGATAATGGTTATTGGTTTACTAGCACGTGCCCTAATGATGCCCTATGAAACCATATGGTACCATTGGAAATTTTAATGCTAAGATATGGCATGTAATAGATCAAACGACTCGTAATAACGTGCCATGAGTGAATATCACGTGTAAATAATGATAATGGTTATTGGTTTACTAGCACGTGTTCTAATAGTGCCCTATGAAACCATATGGTACCATTGGAACTTTCAATGCTAAGATATGGCATGTAATATATCAAACGACTCGTAACAAGGTGCCATGAGTGAATATCACGAGAAAATAACGATAATGGTTATTGGTTTACTAGCACGTGCCCTAATGGTGCCCTATGAAACCATATGGTACCATTGGAACTTTCAACGCTAAGATATGGCATGTAATATATCAAACGACTCATAACAAGGTGCCATGAGTGAATATCACGAGAAAATAATGATAATGGTTATTGGTTTAATAGCACGTGCCATATGATACCATATGGTACCATTGGAAATTTTAATGCTAAGATAGGGCATATAATATATCAAACAACTCGTTACAATGTGCCATGAGTGAATATCACGTGTAAATAATGATAATTGTATTGGCTTAGTAGCACGTGCCTTAAAGGTGCCATATGATACCATATGGCACCATTGGAACTTTAAATGTTAACATATGGCATGTAATATATCAAACAACTCGTAACAACGTGCCATGAGTGAATATAACGAGTAAATAATGATAGTGGCAATTGGTTTCGTAGCACGTGCCCTAATGGTACAATACAGAATTTATAGAACTTTTAATGCTAAGATATGGCGTGTAATATATCAACCAACTCCTTACGCGTTATTAGATCTTTTGTTATCCATAGCTTATTTGAATCAAGAGTATAGTACTCTTAGGCTTAATGGTATCTAAAGCTCATTACTAATTAATTTAATAGTAGTTAATCGCTTGCTTCAATAAGACTTTAGTAATTTAATATGAAAATCTAATAGATGCTTACACAAAACGCTTCAGCAATTGAGGCTCACTTCGTTTAACATTATGTGAGAATTCTTACAAATTAAAGAACTTTTATTTTTTTAAGTGTATGAGGAATAACTTCCCTCTCCATTTACATTTCATTCTTCAAGTTTATTCTTTTAAATTCTCTCTATACGTTAGCCTATTTAAATAGTAATTTACAATTTAGTTTTCATATTTATTTATTTACTCTCAAGTGTTTTAAAATGTTGGTTAATTCTACATATCCATGTACGATGCTATAATAAGAAAATGTGCTCCCTTTATCCGCTTTGGCGGTAAAATCATTCTTGTTTGGTTCACTTTGTTGCTGGTTTCATATTTGGCTTCGGTACAAAATCTTCGCTGAATATATGAGATGTAACATTGTCTTTACACCCTTGAAGTTTCAGAATAATTTGTCAAGTATTTTTCTAGATTTGAATAAGGTTCATGACATCTATGATGTTCAATATTGCTGAAAGGTTAATAATAGAAAAGAAACAGTTTATTGAATGAGCAATATGGTAGAGTATTTATTACGCCAACGCGTTTCAGTTAACACCATCATCACGGGTTTACAGCTTCAAGATAAATACGACAATCGATAATCGACTTTCCTAAGCTTGCAAAGTGCAATCTTTACTTGTTCGCTGACGACGGGTCCATCATGACTTGGGCACGTAATGCAGTCCACGTCATCAGCCGTCTGCAGAAAGCTTTACACCAGTGTGAGAGCTGGTTCTCTAAGTGGCGCTTACAGCTGAATGTTAGCAAGTGTAAAGCCATGTTCATCACACGCAAACGCAAAAACCCTCCAAGGCCCCTCATCCTATACGGTAGGAAGCTTGAGTGGGTTAAAAATTATAAGTACCTCGGAGTTGTGATTGATTCAAAGCTCAAATGGAACGACCATGTCCAATATTCGCTTAACAAGGCTAAGAAAGCGAAGTTTAGTCTCATCGCGCTACTGGGGCGAAACAGCGCTCTCAGATTGGACAGTAAACTCTTGTTATACAAGGTAGTGATTCGTGCCATTCTGCTTCACGGTATGCCTGCTTGGGCTTCCATTTGCAAATCGAGATGGAAAGATCTTCAGACCTTCCAAAATGTTACTCTCTGGTCCATTGCTCAACTTGACAGAAGAGTTGCCAACAATCTCTCTATGTATGAAGATCTGGGGATGACCCACATTGGTTCCTATGTTAAAACACTTCTCAGGAACATGCTGCCCAAGATGGAACATCATGAAAATACTCTGGCTGCTGGTATCCTGGATCACTCACTCACTATCAGGGGTTCCCTCAGGTTTCGAAGACCCCGTCATATCTTGGATGTCAATTTCGAGAACATTAATAAGGCCGAGTTTCCCAACTACTGGATCTACTAGATCCTAGTTTTTCGGATTCGTCAATCCACAATCAGATTCTCGTCCCTACCATGAAGGGACTCTTCTCTGGATGACTTAAGAGGTTCATCAGGCTTCTTTCCTACTTCAGTGTACCTCATTTGGTTTACTTTTTGGGCGAGCGTGTAAAGTGAGCTTAAGACTCCTGGACCACTCGTACTACTTTTTTCACTGCACTGATCGATTGTCGATAAAAACAAGTGACCACAGAATTTATAGTACAACAGAGGTAAGTATCCACCAATCAGAAAAATGTAACAAGTAACTGATTGGTGGATCAGCAAAGCGGACCAAATAGAGAGCTATTAATGACGTAAATACTTACTATCAGGAAAATTAATTATGATATCTAAAATTAGATTTTTGTCAAAGGACGTTTGATTATTCAGTCAGTTTATTCAGTACTATAAATTACTTTTGGGTAGATAATATATATTTATATTTTTATATTTGGGAAAAACAATTTGGATTAACTAGAATTTGTGTGCCATTCTAAAAAAAGAGTGTCTTCATATTGTATATCTCCAATGTAATTCTCCTCTATCCTTCACTGGAGACTTCAAAATTAGAAGTAAATTTAGACTCCTCCATTTCATTTCCCTCTTTGTTGTTGTTTATCCGGTGGGTAATCATTTTTTTTGTTAGCTTCTCCAATTTTCCCCATTCAAAATCTGTTGAAAGGATCGTCGCCTTTGAAGGGGATTTCCGATTGCGACTCGCCGTTTTAATCAATTGCTAAGATAAAGGAAACGAATTCAGAGAACCAAACGCAAACACCATTCGGGTTTGATCTCAATGAACGCATTGTAATCTCGAATTTCGGGACAAATATTTTGTCTGAATTAAATTAAAACGAGGAAGAAGTGAAATTTTAGACTGAGCTGTAAAGTTAGTGAAGTTTATTAGAATGAAAATGAAAGAGCTTTTGTTACAGCGAAGCAAACCTCGCTGTAACAAAAATAAGCCTTCGTATCAACAGAGGGCGCCACCGGAGAAGGAGGAGAAGGAGAAGGCGGGATATTCAAAGAAGAAAAAGGAAAGAGCGCCGTTGGAAAGGACGAGAGCGGAAGGTAACGGGACACGTGAGCAGGGGAAGAAAAAGACGAGGAATTGGCGAACGAGAGGAGACCCGGGTAAAGATTGGAATGAAGTGGGCTTACGAAGAGGAGCTGCATATAGTTTCAGCCGAAGTAATGAGACTTCGAAAACGTGGAATGCCGAGACGGCCAAGGCAGCAAGGAACGAAAATGCATTCGTTCACGGCGACAGGAAGCCTAGAAAGGAGTACGCCCACCTATGTCGACGTAGCCTAACAGAGAAGATACTAAATGAACGAAAGGAAATTCCGCATCAACCTGCAGTGGGACTTCCTCTAAATTGTCTGACGAGACTCGAGCTGAAATTCTGGAAGGAGCAGTGCGCCATATCGAGAGACTCACGAATGCTGGTGTTACGACATGAGCGTTGGACAGGAGCCTTCCCGCGAGGACTAAACGCCTTCGTCGAAGATGGGGTCGGCTACCTGCGCATTAGCAATTAATGAAGTAAAGAAGAATTACGTGAGTACTGCATTGTTTATTGTTTTCGCAGCGGTAGTGCTACGCCGCAAACTTTAAATGTTCCGTACGAACAGAAATGCTTATTTGTTCAGTTCTAGCCGCCATGTTGTAAATTTCAAAGGCAGTAGTTAATTAACCCTTATTTAAGGGGAGTTACAGTAACTGTTAAGACTTACCCTGCTAATTAAATAGAATTAAATGCAAGAGTGAAGCCGCATGCATTTAAAAGAATTTGTGTTGTGCGTTATATATATATGTAATTCAAAGAAGAGTTAAAAGTTGTTCTGACTCCCATACAGTGATTAGTGATACGAAATATTATTTCGCCAAAATAAGTGCAATAGTTAGTTATAACGCATTTCAGTATTGCTGATAGTTTGTTTTTGTTATTATATGAACTGCTGAACTCTTAATTCTCAATACGAACTTTGAATGTATTTCTGCTAATGGCTGTTGTTTTATAAGACGTATTCACGTTCTGTATCAATGTAAAAATTATCTAAGTTATATTTACATACCGAAATAGGATATCTTTGAGTTAAACACGAATTATGAATTTATTGAAGTAATTGCTTATTAATTCAAGTGCAGGAATTTGTCTTGATTTTATTAGTGCCAATTAGCATAATTTATGTAATTAAGTTATTGTGTTGTCATTTCATCACCTAAACATATTTCTCAAAGTGAGGTAGCTATGTTATAAGTTACGAATTATTTTTGCTTGTGTTGTTTTTAAAGTAAAACCCACTTTGAAATTATTGAGATAATGTGAAAGCTTTTATGTTAAGATTTTTATTTTATTAATTCAGACAAGCCAGTCCGAAAACTCTTTGATTTTATATTTGTACATTTTTTGTTATTACTTGTTATTTTGTTAGATTTTTATTAAATTATTCAAGTGTGGTTGGTTCACTGGCTAAATTGTAGGTCTGTTTGTTTACTCTGCTTACATTAATTATTTTCCACTGCGTGCGTTATTTTGAACGTGACAGCTTTCCACGTTTACGAACAGTCAAAAGTTGTACATAGAATTGATCTGTGCTTTGTGTATTCAAATGGTTGTTTTGTTTTTCAAGAGTTAAAAGCTCATCTTATAAGAACTTTGATGAAGTTTCTTGATCGAGCGATTTCAACCACCTTTGTGATCTTGAAATATACGATATGATCAAAAGTATCCGGAAACCTTTACGTTTTGCTTCTCTTGCAAAGAAGTAAGAAATTAAGGGTGTGTCTAAAAAGTCCGACCGGTCGCGACCAGTCGAAGCCCGTCGCGAACAGCTTGTCCATAAAGTAACGATCGGTCGCGATGAGCGTTTTCATAACGCGACCGGTCGCACTAATCGCGACCGGAGTCCAACGCCGGTCGGCTGCCTCGAAGAGTAGAATCAAAATGGCGGACTTACTTACTTACTTACTTTTCAAACCCGCTTATCCGTTAGGGTCGCGGGGGCAGCAGCCCTATGGAGGATCTCCAGCGATCGCGATCTTCCGCCATCAGGCGCATGTCCTCCCTGGTAATATCCAAGCGACTCGAACCCAGATTCTCCAGGTAGTCTAGCCACCTGGTTCTAGGCCGACCCCTTGGTCTCTTACCCACCGGCTTGGAAAATAACAACTGCCTAGGAAGACTAGTTTGCGGCATCCGAATCACGTGGCCATACCAGCGCAACTGAGACCTCTCAATGCGGAGAAGTAGCGGCTCAACACCTAAAGATTCCCTTATTGTATTGCTGTACACTCTATCTAGTAGGGTAACACCTGCAACACCTCTCAGAAATCTCATTTCGGCCGCTTGTACCCGCGATCGCACTCTTTCGGTCATTACCCAAGCCTCATGACCATAGGTGAGAATGGGGACAAAGATGGATTTGAAGACGGAGAGCTTAGCTTTGTTACTCAGCTCGCGTTTCGTTACCACGGATCGCCACAGTTCACGTCTGACACAGCTTGCTGCACCGATCCGAGCATCCAATTCTTTCTCCTGCCGTCCATCACTCGTGAATGCAATCCCGAGATACTTGAATTTCAAAATGGCGGACGAAAGTAGAAAATTCAAGTGTTCGAATGCCCAATACGTAATAAATATATTTTGGAGAAAGGAGATAGAGAAATACATCATTGGACAGCATCAAGAAACAAGAAATGAATACGAAAAAGAAAAGACGGGTGAAGAAAATTTATGTATGCACACAATTTTAATTCGTAGTAACTTAAATGAGGAGGAAACTTGCTGTCACGCCATTTTGAAGCAGAATGCTCACGACCGCGCTGTCCATGAACGAACAAACGGAAGCAAACGGCCGCCGACCGATCGCCGATCGTACCACGTGACCTGTTGGCGACCGGTCGGACTTTTTAGACACGCCCTAATATTGACGTGGGTCCACTATTTACGGTGATGACAGCTGCCATTCTATGAAGAAGACTATCCGCCAGTTTTAGAAATACTGCAGTTGAAAGCGCACGCCATCCTTCCAAATCAGCAATACTCTCATCGATATTGGTCGCGTACATTTCGTCTCACAGTGTTCTATGAGACTGTGATCCAGATTTTCAGTTCCTGAAAACTTTGTTAGCAAATTAGCTTTGCATAGAATGCACTTTATGAACTGGCACTCCATAGTGTTGAAACCAGAATGTGCCCTGTTGTCTTAATTTGAGCAGCATGGATTAGGGACAAACCCGGACCATGAGATACGGTCCCAAACCATTATGACTTACTAGCATAATTGAAGCAATTGACCTATTAACCATTATGAGGCAATTGCAGTCGGGTACATACTATTCACCCGGCATTCTTTACAACCAACACTCGTCCATGGGATTGCCAGATAGGGATAATACACTTTTCTCAAGGGTCAAACTTCGCCGACCTTCAAACCACTGCAATTGCGTTCAAAGAATAATTTAATGTTCGATCTATATGCGGCGAATTTGCGTTGATTTTTCGTCCAGAGAAATATTTGAATTGGTTACGAGTGTTTTATACTTATTCCTTACGATTTTGTTTCACCAGCCTCTTCAGTATTTGTGTTTCAGTCGGCATGCTCTTACAAGTCGTAGTTGTACAGTTGTACCCCCGACAGGCAACATTTACATTGAGCAAGGCACCCGTAACGCCACTGAAATTTTACGAATAGATTTTCCACTCGGTAACACTTAATGACTTCATCACGTTCAGGAGTCATTTAGTTTGCGTTTTCCTGCCTATCATCGTTTCAATTTTGCAATGGTCTCTGTGTACTCGTCAGAATGCGTTATTTCGTTGGGGTTTCCGGATACTTTTGATCATATAAGTGAATTTCAAAATATCACTGTCTGATTATAATAAGCTTATGAGACCAATAGCCATTTTCTAACCTTTTTAGCAAGAGGCATAAGCAATTAAAATGACAATTACTATAAAAATAACTTGCAAATTTCTTCGTCCCTTTATTGGATATTTTTATTGGATATTTTTTTTCTTCTGGGGAAAGAATTTCTTCCAAAAATATTTTTCAAAAGAGCTCTACAACTTTTGAAGGAGCCCTAAATACTTAAGCAAAGGATTTAGTCAATGATTTGAAATGTCATAAAAGAGCAAAATGCAAATAATATTTTATTAACATAAAGACCGACAAGCTATTTCGCTATTTTCAAGAGAGGCAGGAATTAAGTTTAAAAATATAAAATAAAATTTTTATTTTTTTTTCCGGTACCGAGTCTGCTTCTAAGCCTGCTCAAGTTTCTTTTGTTCTGAATTTTCAATAATTTTCCAAAGCTTTTAGAAGTCTGTAAAAGTCAACTGGCATCAAAATTTGACATCCACGTTTTTTTGATAAATTAATAAAGATCTTTCATAAAAGATGTCTGTGAAGAAAAGTTTTCAAAAAATAGATTCTTTTTGGGATTTTTAATTTTAAAAATTAATTATATTTACTCCGTGACATGACAGGCGACGGCATTCTCGACATCAATCGCTTTTTATATAAAGGGGCTGGAAAATAATGGAAATATTCAGTTTTAGTCTTTTTGACCGTTCTTGTTTTATTTCTGCAGTGTGTGCTCTATTCACCTCTGAGCAGACATGAATACATTTGAGGACGCTGTGTTATTCTAGTGATTGCGCATAATCCGTTTCCCTTTTTCCTATAGATATCCAATAAATAATCAATGCATGCCTTGAAAATCCGGGGAATATCTAGTGGATATAAAGTTTTGAACTCTGATATTACAGTATGACAAAACGTAATATTACAAAATTAAAAATATCCATTTATCCATTGGCATTTTGATACCCATTGGCTATTATGTGTTGTATGGAAATTTACAGTTCCTAATTTCGTTTATACAAAAAAAAAAAAAACATTGTAGAGCTTCATAAACAGAATCTTCATGGTTGAATATAATCCTGAATGAGTGCAATGAGTGAATACATGTCGCTTTCACACTGTAACACACCGAACATATATGTTCGGAACGCCTGAAGAAGCTTACGATTCGGGTTGCCTCGTGTAGCATGATGTAGGTTTCGTCATAATCTGAGTAGCCTATAGTGCTTTTTTCCCAAGAAGTAATTATCACCTTGAAAGGCAGACTGACTGGCAGGACCAAGAAATTGCAGTTGCCATTACCAAGAAATGCCATTCTTTGAGGAGCATGAACATTTCGAGATGCTCATTATTTCAATTGCCGAATTGTCCACAATTATTATTATTACGATTTGTCAGGTAATTTGGAGACGATCGGAAGGAGGCACATAGAGCTCGAGCGATCAAGGAAAACAAAAACAAAGAATCACGTGTCAGTACTCTCATCGTTCGTCCTCCTCCTACTGAACTCAGTAGTCGCTAATTGGATATGCAAATTACGGTAATAGGCAACCAATGAGCGGCAGTAGCAGACAACTTAAAAGAAGGAGCGGAATCGAAGAGAAGCGATCCAGTAGAGTTGAGAAGAAAAAAGAGATTCAGCGGATTCAAACAGAGGAATACTCATTAAGCCAACTTCAAAGATGAGGCCAAAGACCAATCTGCAGGGACAATCTGGAATAATGAGCCTTTCACGATTACGATGGCATTGTGATTATGGGATTATCCGGAGAACCCACTTCTAAACCATTGAAGCCGAAGGCCACTTCACGATTATGGTGGCATCTCTCGAAGCCCAATTCAGCTGGCAGTCTCAAATGTGGCCTCGTAGATGTTCTCACTCCTAACAAAGTAATCCCTAATAATCACATTAATTCCTGTATCGTAGAGGTCACAACGGACTCTGATGTAACCGGATACTTTTTCGAAGTGCGCACCCCCTCATACCCATCCTTGGAGGTGGAACTCCAGTAGACGGCACCGTACGCAAACATTTATTGCCAAAATTAAATGCCACTAGATGTTCATTGTGGTCTATCGATAAATTCCTGCCTAGCATCTCGCCAATAATCATCTACCGCCTAAGATAAGTAGTTGTGTAATTTCAATTTAAAAAGTGTTTCAATAAATAACTCAGTATTTCGTAGTAATTTAGTTTTGTGAATTAAATCACTTTATTCTGTTTCTCATCAAACAACGTCTTTTTCTCTATTTACGCTAATAAAGTTGTCTTCGATTCCGCTATTAAATAATACAAAGAATCTATTTCGAATATTATGTATTTGATTTCAAATTTCAACAAACTTCCGTGTTTTCAGTATTTGAAAAATCGGATGCTAATGCTATTTTTTTTTTCTATTGTCGGACACTTTAAATTGGTACATGGTAAAAACACCATTAAGAAGTTTGGTTGACATCCAAATGTTGGTCGAAGATAATAGAAATGTTTTTTACCTTCGATCTAAGTGGCAACCAGAATGGAAGAAACAAAAAAATTGCAGACAGCTTGCTTGGCGTTTTCTCTTGTTTTATTGATTTAGCTGACAACAAAGCCAGGCATTCATTTCTTCCGTGCGCTTTTCTTCCATCATCTTGTGACCGCTAGACCTCAGCGTTCGATCCGGCTGTGAAGAAGAGAAGCATCAAAAAATACTGAGAATTAGACATTACTTGAAATTATTTGCAATTTTCAAGCCAAGAGATAAAAATTGAAATGCTATAAAATGAACAAGAACATTATGTATTGCTCCAACAGCGTATAAAATAGGAAAGAGTCAACGAAAAAAAAAACAAATTTATGATGTATAGAAAAAAAAAAGAGAAGCAGTGCTTTTAAGGATTGAAAGGATAAGTTCTTTGTTTTATAATCGAAGAAAAAACACTGCTGAAATAATAAAGTCGTCATTGAGAGCATTTATTTCTTAGTGAGGAGACGAAATAAACAGCTGCTCGATTTCAGAGATGAATTTTCTTTTTCTCATCTCATCTCTTAAATGAATCCATCATTTCGGTTTTTCACAAGCAGTAAAACTAAATCTACACACTTCAAGAGAAGAAAAGCCTCTATAAAAGTGGTAGTACCTTACCCGTGCCAATAAATATAAGCGTATACGATGAGATATTGTTGTTCATTGAAAAATAAAAATGAAATTGTTCGTTCATGAAATGAAAATCATTTTATTTAAAAAGTACTCGATCAATAAATAAAGAAAAATTTGTATTCATTCGGTGATACACGGTAACAAAAAAAATATAACTTAATATACCTCCCATAACTACAGAGTAATAAATATACGCGCACACCCGTCAATCGATGCTTAAGAGATGTATGCTGGAAAAGAAGGCCTTATGAAATGGTGAATAGTTGCAAAATGGGTGCGAACATAATACTCTTGGTGATGTTGACAGTTCTCGATCTTCTAACTACAAACCTCTTTTTGTAATTATTACAACAGATAAGAAATTTTTACTTTAAAATTTTAATTCGGATGTGTTTTTCTTAACATCAGGTATCCTGCGGAAGGGCTTACAAGGGCATACAAAACCTGTACTAGAACGCGCGGACGACTTCAGAGAATTGTCTGAGAGGCCAACGTGTATATACACTATCTATCAAAAAATAATTGAACATCAGCACGAAATGTTTGTCTGGGATTTTTGAACTATCAAAACCTGGTGACGCTACCTCTTACGGTTATAACAGCAGCCTCCCTCTGAGGCATGCTCGAAGTTAGTTATGGAGGATATCCGTTGGAATTTTCCGTTATCTCCAGGCCCGTAGTCAGGGGGGGGGGGGTCGACGACCAACCCATTATGGAAAAAGGTCCATCTCCCAAATATGAAAAAAGGTCCGGAATTTTTGAAAATCGACCCCCCCAAGATAACGTCCTGGCTACAGCCCTGATCTCCTCTTTCAAAACCTCACTCAGACGGATATTGTATCGTATTTTCGTGCGTTTAGTTCGCCCCTCCTTTAGTCCGGATTTAATAAAATATACATTCCGAAAATTTTTTCACATAATTTGCATTTTACAGTAAATTTGAAAATTTGTGAATTTGATAAGTCCGATCAGAGAGATCGGCAATCACCATGCCACTGACTGAAATAGTTCAAAAAAGTGTAAGAGTGTAAGCGAAAATCTCCAAGTCACGTGATCGTCTTTTATCTCCAAATTTTCCAACCCTAATATTTTCTGGGCTAAATAATAAGATAAAATATAATAAATTAGTTTATACTCACTAATTAATTTCATTACTTATTGATGCAGAGTATATTATAATCAGCATAATTTTACGTTGATCTGTAGCTATAGTGGCTCGACTGGGCTCTTATAAGTGGGTTTGACTGTACTTTTGAAAAAATATCTTAAATACAGAAAGGTCGAACTTTTGGCAAATGATGCCCGTTAAAATTTTGCACAAACTCCGCCTCACGTATAATCCGTTGTAGGTAAAATTTCAAAACAAAAAACATTTAGTCCGCGGACTAAACTCACGAAAATATGTTAAGTTGAACGCTCTTCCCGAGACCTTATCCACAGTTCCAACTTGTCTCAGAGATGCTCAGTGGGACTCTGGGCAGGCCAATCCAAGCGTTGAGCATTGACATAAGGTAGCAGCAGTAACATGAAACGTAATAGTGCCATGTTGGAAGTAACAAAGATCCATTCTGTAATAACGCCACAATGTTGGTAGCACTCCATTGTCCAGAATATTACAGTATGACTGTGAGTTCATGTTACCAACACTTTTGTACGGGAGTCGCATAATGCGCGTACCCATTAATAGATAGATCACTTTTTGGTAGATAACGCACTTTACATAAATCCTCGACTCGTAGCGTAATGTTCATCTTGATCAGTCATACATGTCACAAGTTACAGCATTTTAGAGCTAACAATTAACACAAGAGTTTAGGGGTTTTTGAATCATCCCATATAGCCATCAAACATCAATTTGGTTATGAGCTTCTACAACCAATGG
The DNA here is from genome assembly GCA_023313115.1 of Rhysida immarginata. NCBI lineage: Eukaryota > Metazoa > Arthropoda > Chilopoda > Scolopendromorpha > Scolopendridae > Rhysida > Rhysida immarginata. The sequence continues at coordinate 7,432,279 of JAHWFO010006931.1, forward strand.
ACACATAATGCGAGAAGAGTTGTTTGATAAGATTTGCAGTAACTGATTTGTCCTGCGTTCATATCTTCGCTAAAGTTGAAAAGTGTGACTCATCTTTTCTGGCGACATTTGATGGTCAAATAAAATTCATTCTTATGGCTTCATTTCTTTTGTGAGACGTTGTCCTAGAGTTTTTATGTTCTACTAGCATAAGCACGGATTAAGGTGGGCTCAAAAGACATAATATGAAAGATTGATGTCGGGAAACCTGGGTGGCTATTCAATAGATCCACGTCATTTAATTCATTTCTTATTAAAGTAAATGAACTGAAACCGCATACCAGAGGATGAAAATATGAAGTTGATTTTTTTCATTTTTAGACTATGTGGCTATTTGATGCAAATTTTATAAGAAACTTTTATTGGGCGAGGATTAAGTGGGGATAAGAAATGACGTTGATAATTGTAGTGATAAAGAATAAAAGTTCGAATCCATAGAGAATGAGCTTTTTGTTCATAGCTAATAACTTTGGATCACAAAAGATTAGTTTTCACAAAAGTTGGTTATTATTGCCTTTTCACAGCTTGAAGGAGATTAAAGCGTAAATCCCACGGATTAGAGCCGATTAAGACGGAAGGCTCATTTGCGTTGATGTAAAGCCGTCACCATCTCGGCTGAAGGGACGTGCAAAACAAGCGCAAGATAGTGGGGTTTCAGTTTTAAAATGTGGTTCTTCTAAATCACATTGTTTCAAACTTGTAGTAATGCTTCTTGTCAAGGATGCACTAAATTTAGTTTTGAATAGTAGAACTAACTTCTGCCGGTCACATTAATTTAATAATAATCAATTGCTTAATTAAAGCTATTCGCCTTCTCGTGACGATTGGCATTGATTTATATTTCCCATAATTAATCACTTAATGTAAGGAATAAATTATAAGGAATATCGAGTTCAGATTTCCTCTTAACCTTACATTAACATGAAACTAATTCGTTAATATTGATAGCATTTTTTTAATATAACTTTTTTTTTTGTTTTAGAGAAATGATACAAAAATATATAAAAATTCAAATTAGTTTTTTTTATTTTTCTCAGTTATGAAGTAAACATTTCTAATTAGAAATTATAGATTTTAGTATATTTTCGATTTCTAAAGTTTGAAAATTATTTCCTGTTGTTTATGAAGTTAAAGCAAAATAAATGAATTTCATTGAATTACACGAGTCTTAAACATTCCGCTTGATTAAAAAATCCTTAATTAAAACTGTTACACAACTATTTTAAATCTTCTGTTACATTATTATCTAAGGAATTCATCTAATCAAATACTATATCGTTAATTGTATATAGGAAAAAATTTCAAGCTATAAATGATCTGAGATTTATGTCCGTTTAGGGTAAAGGTATTATTTATTATTAAACAGTTCTGTTTCTTCAAAAAACATTTTTCACTAATAATGAATGAAGAATGACTTAATAATACATATTTATTGCTTTAGTAATTTACTGCATCCTCCCTGCGCTGTCGGCCGGAGTCGATACCTGAGTAGGAAGGCGCGAACGATGTTTACAAATAAATTTAGACTTATGACATTTATCGCGTCGTGTATGATCCTTACTCCCAGGTTGGCATTCAGCCCTTTTCACGTATTCTCCCTCAACAGCTATGCATCGCTCCACCCCTCCGGTAGCTTTCGTATGTCCGCACTGTGCAACGCATCCAGTCTCTACGTGGTATTGTCCGGAAATCTGATACCAAGTAGGCGCTTCTTCATTTCATTCGCTAGGTGCGTGGTCTGGTGAATACTTCATTATTGTTGCATCAGCCAATCAGAAGCCCGTGTACAGACAAAATTATTGTTGCATCCGGAGGATGCCACAGCACAGTGAACCTCAGTGACCTCAGCTCTTACTGACAAGGGAAGTGCAAGGCCTGTCATCGGCAGATGTCGCTCAAACTTGGCAGGCATTACAATCCCTGTATAAAGAGAGTACGGACAACTAGTGCAACAATTTTGATTGGTTATAGCCTGTCACGTAGTACAAATCTGCCATATTGTGGCGAAGGATCTCCATGCGAGCTATTGCTTATAGTAGCGTCTGATCATTAATCTATGGATATTTAATCATCTTGCTGAGTTTTTTTTTTCATAAATATTTAAAATCAGACATCTAGACTGAATGTTTACATTCTGTTGTATAAAATTGAACTTTTGCTTAGAAGTTTAAATTGGAACTTTTGCTTAGAAAATTCACTTTTATCAAAAAATTGTTTTTATTAAAGTTAGAGAATGAAAATTTGAGCTCTACACAAGAAATTGAATTAACGTGACATAAAAAAAAATCATTAAAAATTATTTAACGTTTAAATTGCGTTATCTGGCAAAAAAAATTACAGCTGAGGGAGAAAAAACTAATTATTATGCTAGCAAAAAAATTTGAATATTAGAGCTGTAAATATTTGGTTATGCCATTTGGATATTTTAAATAAGCTGATTTATTAACGTTTAAATTATTTTAGCTAAATTACTTATTTAAAGTTTTTACAAATTGGTTTCATACGGTTTTAAATGAATTTCATACATTTTTAAATAGATTTAATACGATTTTAAATGGATTTAATACGCTTTCAAATGAATTTAATATTCTTTCATATAGATTTAATACATTTTTAAATGAATTTAATATAATTTTAAATGAATTTAATACGATTTTAAATAAATATAATGCGTGTAAATGAAGTTTAATTACTAACTAAATATTCTAAATATAATTTTTTTACAGTTTTTCATAATTTTTTTTACATTTTTTATAATTTTTCATGTAGTTTTACATGTATTTCATACATTTCTAAACAGATTTAATACATTTTTATATGAATTTAATACGATTTAAATAAATTTAATGCGTATTTTAGTTCAGTATAAATAGAGTTTAATTGTTAAATTGAGTATATAAAAAAAACAAAAAAACATTTTTACTGAACCCTTGATTTAGTAAATTTTACGGTAAATATTTTTTATTATCTTAATTCAATTACAGAATACAAAACTGTAACATAATCAGTTAACCACTGTGTAATTAAACTAAAGTAAATACAATAATAATGGAAATGTTTATTCTTCTGTATTTCTGTGTAATATTTTATTTTCCTCATTTGTCTTTTTTATGTGCCTTTAAAAATGCATTTCAGTTTTTTTTTAAATTTTTTTTTTATTTATTTTAAATATTTCTTTTTCATGTAAATACTTTTTAGAATAGACCATTTTTAATGAATTTTTTATTCTCCTCATTCGTTTTTTTTTTATGTGCCTTAAAAAAAGCATTGCTAGAGATACTATTAATGCCAAATCGCCACAATATGGCAGCCGAGGTTGAATTGTCCGTACTCTCTTTATACAGGGACTCTAATAGGCATGGGCTACACTAAATGTCGACTACACATGCAGCTGCAGCCAACAGCAGGAACAGACATTTTGATTCCACAATTATTGATCAATGTCAAACTTGCTCAAGCTTATCATTTATGAGGTGCGTCAATTGCTGCTTTACATATTACTTTTCTCACTCTGTTTCTAATCTTCACAACTGTTGTAACCAGTAAATTTCATTTAATTGTTTTTTCTCAACTTTTTTGTCATTATCAATAAACATGTTAGACTAATGCTCGAAAAGTTTACATGTACTGTACTTTTCTCGAATATTACTTGACGGCGGCACCTGAAAATTGGTATTCATACTATACTCTATGGTCGCTGACAAGGTCTTGCACTTTCCTTGTGAGCTTGCTGACTTCAGCTCCTGCGTGTGGCGATTGAGACCGGCTTCTCATTCCAGTTCATCAAACGCTGTGCGCTTGTTTTCGGCAATAAGCGCAGAAACATGCGCAATGTTCGCATCAGTCTAGGAGGTGGACGTCCGACACTGCCGTTTTTCTTCTTAGGAGTTTAGTTTCAACTTTCAAATCCTCTTACCCGTTGAACACGTGACAGGGCACTATCACCACAGATATTGAGGGCATTATTCTAGTGGCCCAAATGACACGAAACTCGAAAAACACACTGTGCAGATGATGCACTTGCCATTTATTAAATAAAAGATCGCCTAAAAGTAGATTGCAATTTCATTTGCATTAAAGATATACAAATGACGAGTTATATAAAAGGAGGGAGATATGTTCTGCAAAAGCATTTACTCCTGGCTTTGAGGCAATTTAAAGGATCACGTTTAACTCTGCCACAGTTGAGTTCGTCGGCATATTCTAGGGATTAATGCGGATTACTGAGTTCAGCTGTATAAAACACGGTTTTGTGTATAGAAAGCATTCTGGAAACACAAAGAGGACGTACCGAACATTTGTAGAATGATTTATCGCGATCTGTTATACGAATTTTTGTTTATTTAACAAATGGTGACGCATCATCATCTGCATTTGGCCACCATGTCTACTAAATCTGTTCCTTGGGAGGACCCTCCCACAGGCAGGATTGGGCCAGCCCCCCTCAGCTCCGCCCGAAAAATTCCTGTGTTTATGTGTCTGTTTATGCGGGTGTTCTTTATTAGGAGCTTTAGCATAAAAGCTACTTATAAGAATGCGCCCTTGGTCTGTACGTTTATCCGGCCGTCCGCTGTTTGCACGATAACTTGAAAATGGATTAACTTTTTCAAATTCTGTTTTCAGAAATATAACCATCAAAGTCTTATCTCGGCCGTATCAACTTTTCAGAATTTTTCGTGGACCCTTCAAGTCGAATTCACGTGCTAAAACAGTGAGTGTAAAGAATAAAAAGATAATGGCATGTCATATAACAATCGATTTGTCAAGAAAGAATACATTGTTACTTTCTGTTCACCTTGTAAGCATTACTGAACATCGGCGCGCGCAGGTGAAATCGCTCTGTCGACGCACGATTGCTCAAATGCTCATAAATTATATCATTAAGCAGCGGAAGAATGGTTTTATAAAGTCAGTCCGTTCCCTTCATAATTTCTACATTTTTTGAGGCTTCCTATGGGCATGTCCATCTGCACTATTTAGTTTGGTTTTGGTTTGTACACTGAGGTGGGAATTACGGGGGTGGGATTCAGAGAGGACAACATATCTATGTGCTATTTAGGTACGTAAAGGCATGGAATTCAGTATCCAGATTCCTCTAGGCAAGATCTACATTACTATGAAGATTAGGCCCAGTTGTTCCATTGGGGTCGGATTTGCGGGGGTGGCAGTCACTTGGTCTTTGGAACTATGGCAAACATGGCATGTGACATATCACACGTTCGGAAATGATGAGAAAGGAAAGAAAATACGAGCTTTTTTTTACATTTTCTACGTACTACGTTGGAGAAAATTACTTTTTTGATTAAAAAACTTGGGGAGAGGTAAAAAGTGCAGATAAAGGGGTAAAAATAGATGACTGCAGGATCTGCTACTTGCTTTATCTTACTCGGGGGGGGGGGGTAATTTCTTTTTAATAAATGTATAAATGTATTTCTGCTTCACTGCTAAAGCTCCTCCTTGGAATGTTTACAAGATTTTATTTAAAGCTACTAAAATCTTTGGAGGAGCTTCTTTAACAAAAAATATGAATTTCTAACATAAGCTATTAATATATCTTAATGGTTGAAGGTGAGATGAAGTTCAATTTGCATTGGAAAAGCAAAAAATTTATTCATACGACACTTAATAGATTAAGAGACCTCGAGATGAGGAATGAAAGGAAAAAATTCATGAAATAATATAAATTTATCATGCGATTTCTTCGCTCCGTGGGTGTTGTGAAATTTTGAAAAATGATTCATTTCTCTCTCCGTAGGTGCAGTCTTTAATCCTTATTTATGACGACGGCGGATGACAAGCAATTAAAGCGAACTGATGAACCACTCTCTCTCTCTCTCTCTCTCTCTCTCTCTCTTTCTTGCGCGAAAGATACTAGATTATCTAAAGCAAACACAATGAAGAGGGGGGACTGAATTATATAGTTTACTAAAACCAAGTCTTTTCACTAAGAAGGGCTCTTCTCTCTTCTGTTCTGGATATAAACGTTAACAGCTGAGAATTGCTGCCTCCATTTGGAATAATTTTTGCAAGCGAGTTGACGTAGTGTTTAAGGTTGCGCCGAATGGTTTTAATTAAAAGCACCGAACGTGAAAAGGATTGTAGAGATTGTTGAAATTTAGGAGGAGGAAACCTCGGCGAAAATTTATTTTGTCCCTCGTTGTTCCTATATGAATGGAGATGGTTTATCGCCGAACATTAAGCTTCTCTGTCTGAATTAATTACGAAGGTTGCTAGATTGCTCGAAAAGTTTTTGTTTTTTCCTTCTCTAATTGTAAGCCTAAAATTTAATAGTTTTCCCCCTAAGAATATTAGGTTATGCTCATAATACATGGAAGATTTAATATCTGAATGATTTTGATGTAATTTCGATGGCGCCATTATAGGAAATGTTATCTTTTCCACTAGTTGGCAGAAACTGCTATAAACTACTTCGAATGATGTTCGTGTTTGGTATGAAAAGTGATGAGATCGTAAAGCATTGTAATATAAACAGTTCATATATGTGTCAGATAAGATTATTTATATTACATATAATAGAATGAGTTAAGTAAACCAACAGGGAAAAAAGCAATTACCTTGACCTTTCAAAAATTAATTAATATCTGACCTTAATGATTTAATAATGCTATAGAACTTCTAGACTTATTCCTTTTAAATATTTTTTCCAGTGGTATCTTCGTAATAAGATTACATTTTAAAGATGATAGGACTTTATACTTCGTAGTATATATGCCAAGTGGTATTAAAGTCGATAAACTAGGTTGTGAGTCGTAAACGCATCCCAAAATTGAGATGAAATTGGCTCTCATCGGCACTATCAATTTCCCTTTAACAATTGTATGAGGTGGACTCATTTCAATAAAAATAAACCATTAAGGTGACATAACCAAGTACCGAAAGGCTAAACTAAACCATTCGCGGAACCAAATTTTTTCAACTGGCCTATGTTAACATTGAAAGTTTCTAATGGACCATAATGATACCATTAAACCACGTACCTTTGAACCAAATTGGATTATCATTACTTTTAAGTTATATTCATTCATGACACATCATTCCAAGTGGTTTGATATATTACATGCCATATTTTAGCATTGAAAGTTCCAATGAACCATAATGGTTCCACTAAACCAGGTGCTCTTGAACCAATTTCGACTAGCATTAATTTTACGTTATATTCATTTATAATGCGTCATACCAAGTGGTTTGATATATTATATGACACATCATTGAAAATTTTTGAGGGTGTCATAAGGGTACCATTAGAGCACGTGCCATAGTATCCATTATGCCAATCTTCATAACAGTTCATTCGCGGAACCATATTTATCAATTGATGAAAACAGTAATTAATAACCACTTATAGCTCGTCGTTACGATTTGTTTGATGTATTACTTATTATATCTTCCCATTGAAAATTTCTAGGTGGGAAAATGGAGGTACCATTTGTGCACGTGCCAATGAATCGATTTAGATAATATTTGTGATTGGTTCATGTCATGAACTATATTGATCGACTGACGAAAACAGATTTTGAAAATCTTTCATAGCCTTGGAGGAGCTAGAGTTACGGACAGACAGACAGACAGACAGACAGACACGTTTCCCCACACTGATAGCATAAAGCACTTTTCGATATTAATAAGTAGAATAAGAAAATTATGAATGGGTACTCATCTTGAAGTAAGGGGATTCCATAAACTGTGATAAGGCCATTCTATTGGTTCTGTAAACACCATTCCATCATTAAATACACATTAAATACACAGATGGCAGCTTGGAACACACATACCTCGTGCCATAAATAACGTGTTTAATTTTCATTGATAATTGAGCATTCAATAATTGTTGCTAATGGCTCATCGTGTCAATTTAGAGAGTGAGATGAGAGGACGAATAATTGGACGACTGGATGCAGGCCAGTCCCAGGTTGATGTGCCTCAGGCGCTGAACGTGTCAACTAACGTCATTTCAAGACTGTGGATAGGTTCCAACAGGATGGAAGCACACGCAGACACTTTATTCAGGGTCGTCCAAGAGTCACCACGTCCAGACAAGATCACCAACTTGCTCTATCTGCCCATAAGAACAGACGAAGCACCGTTAGGGGATTATCAGAGAGCTATCAGTGGCCACTGGTGTTAATGCTTCTAGGCAAGCGGTATACAGAGACTCCACGCACTTGGCCTGTATGCTCGACGACCGACGAGGTGCGTGCCAGGGACACGGTAGGGAACGGTTGGCTTGGTGCATCGATCATGCAGCTTGGACAAAAGGACATGTTCTCGGATGAGTCCCGGTACAGCCTGGATTCCGATTCTCTCCTGTGTTCACATCTGGAGAGAGTATGGAACACGGCCCAGCTCCGCTAACATCATTGAACTTGACCGTTATGGCGGCGGCGGTGGAATGGCGTGAAAGGGCATCATGATGGGTTCCCGTACACCACTACAAGTCTTCTATAGAAGGGCTATAACTGGCCAGGTGTATCGGAATAGTGTCCTGCAACAAGGTGTTCGCCTCTTCAGGGGTGCGGTAGGTCCAGATTTTTCTTTACATGGACGATATTGCCCATCTGCAAGGGGCTGGGATAGTGGAAGGCTACATAGAACATGAGAACATCCGGCGCACAGATTGGCTTGCACGGTCGCCGGACCTAAACTCCATCGAGCCCGCATGGGACGCTTGCGGAAGACGTGTTGCTGCACGAGTACCATCTCCGCGAACACTATAGGACCTGCGAACGTCGTTGGTTCAGGAATGGGATGCCATCCTCCAACCATTGTTGGATACCCTGGTTTTGAGCATGCCAGCACGTTATGCTGTGTGTGTTCTGTGCGGGGAAACCACACAACGTATTAAATGTCGCCTGCAGTATAGAAAATAGAGAGAAATACATAATAGGGATTGCTACAATTATTGTGTAAGAGGTGTCCATGTACTTTTGATGTTGTTCTGTCCGCAATTAATTTTTATTTAATTGGGCGGCTCAGTAAAACAGAAATAAAGATTTTAATATGAATCTACACATATTTCACAAATTCTTTTTTAATGTAGTTTGCTTCTTAGCGTTTCCACATTTGCTGTCTTTCTTTTTAGTATCTACTATGTAAATTTAGGGTCTATGTTCTAAGATTATTTCTTCTTTATAGTATTGAAGTTCCATGTTCAAAGGATTCGAAATAAAATTAACCTCAGAATTCGGAGCAATTTCTAGCGCAATCTATCATCCGGAATGAACCAAGTTTGGTAGGGAGACTAATTAAACACTGGGCGAAGGATGAACACATCAGAATTGTTACATGGAACAGTTAGAAATTTAAAAAGGGAAAAAATGTGGAAATTTATTGTTAAATAATCAAACAATACACCTGATGCTAACTTGCTTTTCAGGACATTAAAATACATATGTACCTGCAATATTTTATATTGTTAGCCCTCTTGTGTTAAATTATCTAGAAATTAACCTTGTTAAAGATAATAATTTTATTGACTTTCAAAATGGAATAAGATTGCCGAAACGATCGTCAGTTTTTAATAAAGCATTTATTAAAAAGGTTTCGATTATTTATTGATATTATGAAGTTCCTGTTTTTCTTCCGAATTTAATTGGAATTGACATCCTTTCAATATTACCAAGCATTTCACTTAAAAACGTCATTTTGTAAACATCGTTTTAATTAAATTGCAATGCAAACTGTAATGAAAAACCAATTAAGAGGCAATCGCTTTGTTGTTTTTGTTTATGAATTGTAGTTCTTGACTGCTTTGATTCGATCACATCTTTCTTCCTATTAAGTCTGTTTACATGCCTCGCGTACCACTATAGCGTTGTATCTGTGAAAAATTCAAAACATATTGTTCTGCCATATGTGTGATGCCACTATGGCATTCTGTCTGTGCAAAATTGAATTTCACAGGCTGTAAGCCTGCCCGCCATTTGTCAGAAGTAAAGCTGTATTAAAAGTTATTTTTTTAAAAAGTACTAATTTTATTGGTTTTAAATAATAAGCTCTAAAAGCTTTGAACAAGAAATTAATCGTCCCTCCCCCGAGGAGTGTAAAGCCCTGAGGTTGTCTATTTTAACCCCCCCCCCAATTTTTTTGGAACTTTTTAACCCGCCCCAATGTTTTAATCAAAAATTGATTTTCTCGAACGTAGTATTTAGAAAATGTCAAAGAGCTCTATCTTCTTTCGTTTCTCATCATTTCAGATCGAATGACATATCACATGATATGCGTATGTTAGCATGGTTCTAAAGACCAAGTGACTTCCACCCTCACAACTCCTATCCTACTGGAACAATTTATGTAGATCTTGCCTAGACGAAACTGCATACCAAATTTCACTCCTTTACATACCACGTACATCTTTTGTCTCTTCTAATTCCATCCCCGTAACTTCGACCCCAGTGCACCAATCAAAATCAAGCTAAATAGCGATGCCTATGGTAAGCTACATTCCGAATTTCAACCTTCTACGTCAAAAAATATAGAAACCTTTACGCGTTTCTTGAGAAAATTTTAGATGATTTTCCATGTGTAAGCAAGTCGGGCATAACGCTCTCCGATTACAAAATGATAATGGGACCCAACATGACATCTTTAGTAGATGAAAATTTAAAAAAAAAATCGTTAATTGGCTAATTGGGTAATCTGAACCGGGTCTGAGAACTCAGCAATCTTAAGTGGTTAGAAAATAAGCCTATTATGCTCTGAAAAAAAAAGTTAGCGACTTTTACTCATTCCTCATCTTAATATTAGTCATAGATAGTTCATAATGACCTAGCTAATGTTACACCAATGTTGTTTGTGGATTAACTTGAAACGTTTGAACTAATATTGTTTTCAACTGACATCGACACTATGAAGACTTGAGTGCCCTCATCTTTAAACTGGGTTATTACTCTTTCCTTGGAGAGTAGGATTATTCCGAGATCCCCAGCCATGATTCGTCAGGACAGTCCGCCCTCAAGTCGGATAAAGCCAGTCTTCTTTGGATTAGGTTTAGAAAATCACACAATTCTCTGACATATGTTCTACCCATGTTCTTGTTTAGGGATACTTAAGTCTGAAAAAAAGGAAACTATATTAGTCTTCATCGTGGCAATTGATCTAGATGCGTATAATTTATTATAAAATTGTGGGTGTCTATTTACTCTTGCACATTTCTGTATGTAATTAATACTTAAAAATGATCTCGAATAGTGTGTTGCGTATAATTAACATTAAATCATCCGGAAATTAAGTAATTAACTAAGATTGATAAACTAAATACGCCGCGATAAAATATGATATTTTAAAAACTTAATTATTATTCTTTTTAAAAAACTTAATTATTTAAAAATTAATATGCCCATGATTTTTAATTCAAAAATTAAATTCGAATGTATGATACTGAAGAAAGGGCTTAATTATTGAAATTCTTGGTGTAGATTTTAGCGGGAGAATTTATCTTAGACTTCGGAAACAGCTTTTGTATTAACATTTTTTCGAGTGATTGCCGAAGTCGGTTTTAGAAGGAGACAATGAAAATTAAATTCGTCGTGTCACAGACAGATTTCATTCCATTTCGTTTTTGGATTTCGATTGGTATTAGGGAGATCACATAAGGGCAAGGCTTCAATGGTATGCCATGGCTCTCTTCATTCATCTTTGCGGTGCAATGGTGATTGGGAATTTCATTAAGGGAAGGGCTTCCAGCGAGTTAGAACTGAGACCCTCTAATCACGAAGGGTTAGATTACAACAACATTGAAATAAGAAAGGAAATCAAACGTTGCCTTTTGTAATTTTAAGAATGAAAGTATATGTTTGCTTTTTATTATGGCGAGCAGAAAGAAAGCGTTGTATGTTGATCGATTTTTCTTTTCAAAAAAGTTTATCAATTTGTCTTTCATGCTTGATTTCTTAATTAAAAAATACGCAATTAGTGTTCAAAATTATGTAGACAGACTCTTCAATGGAATTCAATACGTATCAATAGGGAGGGACAATTATTTAGAGATCCAGGATTTTATTTAATGAACAACTTTACGATATCATCATTTCATCTGTAATGCTATTAACTGTTCTATTAATAATTATGCAAGATTAAACATATTTAAATTGGAACTTATATAAATAATTTTCAGCAGTATTATAGATGTTGTTGTTACTGATTGCGTGAAAGCTCCGCCTGTAAATACCGACGTCTGTTTCACTGCACAGTATAAAGAGAATAAAGCTTTATAACACATCACAAGAAGTTTTTTTTTTTCTTTCTGATTTTTGATTTATTTTTGTTTTTCCCTGAATGACTTAACTGTGAAATATTTCCTAAAGTTCAGTAAATAAACGTGCAATGTTTTATTTTTTTAAATACTTTTTTAATCGAAAAAATAGTTTAAACTTAAAAAATAAATGTAGCAGAGAAAAGCTGATATTATGAAAGACCTCGCATCAGGGGCATAGCTACTATGGTTCCAAGTGGCTCGGTGGAACCAGGGCCCGGAAATGTATATTGGATAGGGTGAGGGGGCCCAAACCACAGCCCATTAAAATCTTGCTACACCTACGCTTTGAATTTAGTATAATAGAATTCTACTTTCTTATAGTAAATACTTTTTAGAGATGGATTCCGTCGCTCCACATGCTGTAATTATACAGTTGATTTTAGGGAACATCAATCCAGATGAGCCTGATTTATAGTAGTGCACCCTACCTATTGTTAATAGCACCAGCAGCTATAGAGGATTCAGTCAATATTGGGACATACTTCACCCAACCATTCACCTCTGTGTAAACGAGGGACGATCTTCCTGCAGTCATTGATGTCAATAGCGTCCAACAGTTGAGGATAGCTTACGAACATTTATCTCTAAATTTCCACAATCATTATCTGGTAACGACCCGTTTCGCAATTTGTGACATCGGCAGCTTCTAAACCAAATGATTTAGAATAAGAAAATATTGCGCACTTTGTCGTCTCTGCATAAGTTCATTGAATTCCATGCCAAACGATCTTTAACGAACAATTTCATTGTTGAGCAATGCGTCCTAGGAATGTAATTCATTTTGAGTGCTAAGACAACAAGATTGAAGAAGCTCACCAATTATTTCCATCTTAAGAAAGCTTACTATGCTATTACTGGCTTTCGTCCGTTTATCTGTCTGCCTGCCCGTCTGTAACTCGATTTTCTTGATACGTACGAACTCAGTTTAAATAAAGAGTATTTATTAACTCGTTACATTAAGTTAACAAATACTCTGTATATCAAGACATTATCATGAAGTTACTAATGAATATTATTATATTATTATAATCATTAATAAGGATATACAGAAGTGTTTCAAAAACTAACAGCAAATTGACAGTGTTTCAGGACAGGAGTATTTCAAGCTCCCACGTACGGAAGAGCGATTCTCATGGAAGGTGTTGACTAGATGGCATGGCGTGCATAATGGGAAGGGAAGCATATATCATGGTGGCGCCCTTAGCTGTTTGCACTTAGCGAGAAGTCATCAGATTTTTGTAGTCAGAGTGTATGAGCCTTGTGAAACTCATCGAAGAATGTTGCAGCACTATGAACATGGCGAGAGGGGGTGCGCACGATTGGGTAGAGACGTTTAGACTCAAAGAAAATGGATTGTCTTTGTTTATTAGCATCGTATTATATTAATCACGGATAATGCAGAATGAAATGATATTGATGCACTGAAACAGCCAACATTGATAAAACTGAAATCACTCTTGCGATCGATTAGTGAAAAGTAATTAGAGCTTTTCTTTTAGAAAAAATATTTTATGATCTGCTTTTGAAAGAGTTTTCAGTTATTTTTATACTGATTAAATATTGTAGAATACTGAACGGAAGATATTTAGATTAGAATTTTATAATTAGACACACACTTTAAGAAGAACGTCTCAACTTAAAATTGAATCGGATCGATGCAAAGTGAAAAAGTGAATAACAACGAAGATAACGATTTATGGCAGAGTCCCTTGCTATTATTTCTCGATTTTCTCTCACGAACTAGAAAGTTTTATGGCCAATTTCTATTTTGTCCGGAAGTCATGTCATTTATCTTTTATAATTCAGACGGTCGAGTTATGTAGGATAGAAGAAAAGTAGAATGAATATTTCAGCACAAATGAACGATGTACGAGGAAGAAAAACCATTTCTTACCACCTTGTTTAATTAATGTGGTAATCAAGAGGGAAACCATCCTTTCATCCTTAAAATGACGGGATGTTGAATGCAAACAAACTCACATGTTATCTGAAGTTAGAGTGAGGAACCCGATTCTGTGCGTCGAGACAGATTTGGAGGATTTAAAGGTTTGAATTATATCGGGAATTCTTTCCTGTCACGTAATAAGATTGGATTCATCTTACATGAGACAACGCAACTTGAATGTTTAAACAAACAAATGTTGGCGGCATAAGACAGAGCTTTTTGATGCACTCTCAATTCAGGACCACTCTCACTATTAAAAATTGAAAGGAAGAAAAACATTTTCCCATGCAAAATGCGCCAAAATTGGGACTGAAAAGTTGAGAACACAGAAAAAGCTTTTTTACTAAAATTCGGAAAAACAACTTCAGTACGCTAGGGACCATAAAGATTGAACTGTGGACAAACGAAAAAAAAATGTCATGTGGTCACGTGATCAATCACGATTTATCTTGCTTCAAAAAAAGATAGACGTAGCGGAAAGGTGTTTAGTGACCTCTCTACAAATCTCTGAAGGCAAATAGTGATCTTCACTTGTGTCAGGGACGTTATACAATAATATTACTTGTTTAATATTTTTTAGAATTTTGTAATATTATTATTGTATTCGCAAAAATATAAAATATTTCACACATTATGTCGCATTTACAATATGAAGTAATTTTAAGCCTCGTTATTATTAACAGTCGAGCTGATGTTCTCCGCTCAATGTAACCCAGCTACTGAAGCTGGCAAAGCAGGAGGTTTCGAGGAGGTTGAGTGATGACAGGAGTTTTTTCCTCTCTACATTATTTGTCTGGCCGCTTTCTCCGACCTCTGCAAAAGTTGGCCCTAATTGACTATAATCCGGTCCCGCTCTTATGTAGTCTAAAAACGAAGCGGGCATACTTATGCTGATATCAATCCGCGTTGGAAGGGAAACTGTTCTAAGGTGCGTACTTGATTACGTGTATTTGAAACTTCCATTTAATCGAAAACTGTACAACAATTTTCAGTAATGAAAAAAAAAGACACACATACTGAAATTTTTCTTATTTATTACATATTATAAGGGTGTCCAAAAGTCTGGTAACATGGCAGATATCTCGAAGCTGCCAGGTAGGCGAGATCTGATGTGTGATTTATAGGTAATAGGGGGGGGGGGGGGAATTTATTGCCGCACACAAATTTGACCTTGACCCCCATATTTAAGGTCATCCATTTCCTAACTCGAAAACTATTAAAGATAGAGAAAAACCCTGTAGAGCAACACCACATTAGTCTAAAAACAATTTTTAATCACACCCTTCCCTTTGAAAGATTTTGAGAAAGTGGGCGAGAAAGAGCCACTCAATAGTGTGCTTCCCCTTCCCCTTCCCGACGGTGTGCTTCACTGCAATTCAAATGTGTTAGAAATCTCAGCCAACCTGGCCAGCTAAAACCTGACATTGAGTGACTCTTTCTCGCCCATTTTCTCAAAATCTTTCAAGGGGCAGGGTGTGATTAAAAATTGTTTTTAGATTAATGTGGTGTTGCTCTACAGGGTAGCAATTAGAAATTTTTCTCTATCTTTAATAGATTTCAAGTTAGCAAATGGAGGACCTTAAATTTTGGTGTCAAGGTCAAATTTGAGTGCGGCAATGGATTTTCCACCCCCCTAATTACCTATAAGCCTTACCTATAAGCCACGCTCATCAGATCTCGCCTGCCTGGAAGTTTTGATATATCTACCATGTAACCAGACTTTTTGGACACCCTGTATATCTCGTCATCAAATTAGTAACATCTGCGCTTTAGGAAACAATTTCGAAAGATATTGATAAAAATGATCAACATAACGCTGTCAACGAATTATATTTTCATAATGAATCAGACATTGTTATAAATATATCAAGTTATTTTTGACTACGGTTTTCATATTACTCAAGGAGTAATTTCATGATGTTTTACAAACAAATATCCGAAGAGAAAGTTTATTTGTTATGGTGAATTGGAGCGACACGGTGAAATGGTAAAACTAGCGCATGCGCATTTCGATTTTATTTCATTCCTAGCAGGACCGGACTATATAGTAACAGCCTGTCCTTGAACAAAAAGCACATGAACTCGATTTTACGCACTGTTCGAACTGCACATTCGTTCTAAACCGGTATTGCACGACACTGTACGCCGGAACCTTTCTAGATCTTGTAATTGCGAGGGAAATACAAGAACAGCACAAAATTGTGCGCGCTATTTGAGCTTTCATTCACCTTTTGCAAAGGATATGCTTTCCAAATATCAGTAAATGAATGAAAATGTAGTACAATTGGGCTTTTTTGTTTCCAACGAGGTAACTTATATACCCATGCGATTAAAATTTGAATTTTTAGATAAACTTTGAATATTTTCGCGCACTTTAGAACTGTACAGCAGTGTCGTCTATGGCGAACAGTTCGACACAATTACGGAAAGGAAGTTAGTTCTCTTCAGCATCAAAAATGTAGGCAGACCACGCATCATAGACATCCTAATGACGAAGTTCTTATTTTTAATGGAAAAAATTATCATTCAACAAATTCAAAATCGAATTATACCTGAATTCTCAGTAGAATTGTCGCTCTGTGTAATGCCACCTTCAGACAAGAGGCTTTTAGACAAATTAAAC
>JAHWFO010006931.1:7474805-7506982 GCA_023313115.1 Rhysida immarginata
CAAATTTCTTTTTAATAAATGTATAAATGTATTTCTGGTTCACTGCTAAAGCTCTTCCTTGGAATGTTTACAAGATTTTATTATTGGTAGAAATACGATTAACAATAATTTCTCATGATGATGTAATAATGTATGAAGTTTCAGTGTGGACGCTTTTTTTCTAGCAGGTGTTGAATGATTTTTTTTTTCCAGGGAAAAAAAGTTAATGCTAGAATTGTTCGTTTTGGACCAACAGTTGGCATTGTCAGGTTACAGACATCAGTTTAAGCACATTTTCAGACGGATTAACTATCATTGAGACGGAACTATCACTATCTGCTTCCGAAATAGCGTTTGCAGCGAATGCCGCTCTATTTATACTGTCTGAAAATAAGTCCCCTTTTTGAATTACAGAAATTGCTCAAGACTAATAGCAAGGTTACCTAAAAAGTAACTCATGGATTAACAATTTAAACATTTGAGGTATGGCGTGTAATAAATCCTCAAGACCATTTTTGAGTTATTCTTTAAAAATTACTTAATAAATAATAAAAATTGAATACAGGATGGTAAGACTCTGGAAAAACTAACGTTTCGGATAGAGGCTATACAGGGTGTAAATGGACGCGGTTTCACAAATATAACTCTGAGCAAAAAAGTCTAGTCGCGTTTTTCGATCTGTGGCTCCGTTAAAAAGTTATAGCGCTTTAAAGTTCGGTATCGGTAAGGAATATCGGTATCGGCCAGGGTGATTCTAAAAGGTCGTGCCCAAATGAAAAGGTAGGTAGAGGGTGAAATTCTGAGCAAAAAAGTCAGAGAGCCACGGACGAAAAACGCGACTAGACTTTTTTGCTCAGAGTTTCATCCTCTACATATCCTTAAATTTGTGAAACGTCGTCCATTTACACCCTGTATAGAGAATTCTCTATTATCCTCTTCACTTTGACAAAGGATAGCCTCTATCCGAAACGTTAGTTTTTACAAGGTCTTACCAGCATTGTTCAATTTTTATTATTTATTATTTTTATTCCAGGGTTTTTGTGTCTCGTCCTTCTTTTTTTTCTACATCCATCATTTATTAAGCAAAATTTTTTGGATTTCCGGAATTCATCTTAATCATTAATAATTACAACCACTTTTCCTCGCATTTTCGGTTGGGAACCACTGGCTCAGAGAGTAGCATCAAACAAATATGAAATCTATCTTATGCACCTATCAAAATCACTTAAAACAAGATTGGTAAAAAATCGGTATTTGGCACCCGAAACACAATGGAATGACTCTATTTTAGAAGCGGCAACACACTGATCCAGATCTGTCCAGTGAAGGCCAGTTGTTATATGATGAACGACGTAAAGGAATGCGTATAGACATCTTCAAGAAGAAAATAATCGTACACGTGAATATGAAACTTTCCTTTAATGATTGCTTTAATGCTTTCTTTTCGGGCCCTATTTTATGAGCAAGCGTTTATAATGAAAAAAAAACAAAAAAACAACAAACAAACCTGCTGAGACACTGGGATGAAATTAATGGATAATAAAGAAGAATGGTCGGGCTAATAGCATCTGCTTTAACCTAAACTTTTGAAAAACTCTTGCTCCTAAGAGAGAGAAAGTCTCTTTGAAAGGGCTTCTTCATTAAATTAAAACTTCAGTGGCGATGACTCAGGAGAACATTTAAGAGGAAGAAGTCGTATTAACTCGGTTTCAAAAGCTATTAAATTTCATTTCAATTTTGTGTAAGAAAATGAATATTAGATAAATGGCAGACTATAATTGATGTCATTCACAGGAGGATTCCTTCGTCGCAAAGACCAAAAGCGACCGCAATTCTCCAAAGATTTAAAGAAAAAAATGAAGGAATTTTTAAAATTTCCATTAATCTAAAAATCTAATTCCGCTTTTATTCCAATGTTAGTTGAATAAAGTGGCATCATTCTTTACTCTCAGTGCATTAAATGGTTTCTTCTACAGGTTGTTTGCAAAATGTAAGAAAAAGGTTGAAACTCAACTACTTTATTCAAGGAATTTCTTTTTTAAATTTAATCACTCTTGCGTAAGAACTTCTAACGGATAAAGAAGAATTTTACAGAAGACCACGAACGTAAATATAACTATTAAATATTGATATTATAAAATAATTTTAAAATGTGAATATAATATAAAATTATTTTAAATTTCAAACTTATTAGGTTGCAGATTATAAGCTGATTCAATAGATGGATTAACGAATTAACCTTATTCGAAGTTGGAGAAGTTTATAAATTCAATTAACAATCAGATACGAAGAAATACGAGTGTTACTTAAAATACAGCAATATTTATTTTTCTCGGAAACTCTATTTAAAAAATATATACAATTTAAAATTCACTCTATTTAAAAAATGAATTGTTGGCGATATTTGCGTTTGGACGCTGTCTCCTTTCGGCTTTAGTCTTAAGAGGCATCATATTTAAGCAAAACAAAAATATCGATTCCAAAAAAAATTCATCTTGGTCATCAAGAGTGCAGAAGAAATTACAATGTAACTTCTACAATCTATGCAGAGCGTTATCCAGAGAACCGCCATCCTTCAACCTCGGTGCTTTACCGCTTATTTGCAACGTTTCCTGGAAACTGAAACTCTTTAAAACCGACCAAGAACAGGAAGGCAGGCAACGGCAACAGATGAACTTAGGTACTGTTGTTCTGGCATTAGTGGCCAACAATCCAAACTGCAGTTCCCACTCAAACAATGAAGTTGCAAGCTGTAGTCAAGGAAGCGTTCTACGAATACTACACGAGTATTCTTTTCCATAGCATGTCCATCTTCACCAAGCATTAGATGGGAATGCAGATTTCCAAACCTGGATGGACTTTTGCAACTGGTTGCTGATTTATAAGGATGCCATTACGAGTTCTTCTCTCACATCTTATGGACAGATGGGGCACGCTTTTCTATAAATAGTATTGTAAACCTGCATAATTCGCACTATTGGTCATATGTGAACCCGAGATAGCTTTGCGAAAATGTCATCAGGGTCAATGGAAGTCCAAGTGTGTGGTTCGGAATCTACCATGGTCACATTATTGGTCCAATTTTCTATGATCGAACACTAGAGTAGTAGGGGGAGCCCCATTGAGACATATGGAGAAATTCAAGTATCTCGGGACTGCATTCACGAGTGATGGGCGGAAGCTAAGTGAATTGGATATTCGGATCGGTGCACCAAGTTGTGTGAGATGCGACCTATGGTGATCCGTGGTAACAAAACATGAGCTGGAAACAGACGAAGCTCTCTGTTTTCAAATCTATCTTTGTCTCCATTCTCACCTATGGAGTCTAGGGTAATGACAGAAAGATTGCGATCGTAGGTGTAAGCGGCCGAAATGATATTCCTGAGAGTCGTGGGAGGTTTTAGGTTAGGCACAGCAGCACAATAAGGGAGTCTTTAGGGTTGAGCCTCTGGTTCTTCCCATGTAGAGGTCTCAATTGCGTTGGTATGGTTAAGTAATAAGGATCCATACTTAAGGGTCTCAAAATGGTTTCCCTAGGCAGTTGCTATTTTCCAAACAAGTGGGTAAGAGACCAAGGGATCGGCCTAGAGGCAGGTAGCCAGATTACATGAAGAATCCGGGTTGAGTCGCTTGGGTATTACCATTAATGATATGCGCCTAATGGCGGAAAATTGCGAGCGCTGGAGCCTCCTTAGGGTTGCTACCTCTGCGACCCTAATATACCGGGTGGGCAAGAAATAACGTGAGGTGTTCAGAGCTCGCTAGCGGGAATTCTATTAGGCCAAATGCAGTGCATTTTGGTGTATATACTTAGTGGAACATGCAGTTTCGATTTCTGCAAAGAAAAAAAAATAGTACCAAAAGTCGCCATAGGGGGCGCTTATTTCAAGAAAACAATGAATACATTTGCATAAGCGCGTTCCGTGTTGAGCAATCATGACAATAAAAGGCAAGGCTAAGGATTTCCCATCATTCACGATCGAATGGCCTGACGATGACGCTTACTCTGCCTGACCGGGCGTTATTAGTCAAGTTGTTTTATCAGAAGAGCGACAATGCAAGTGCTGCCCTTCGTGAATTCCGGCGATTGAAAACGTTACGAAGAGGACCGGTGAGCATAACTAACTTACGGAAAATGATTGAACGATTTGAATCTACCGGAACTCTAGGAGTGCAACCAGGCCGGGGACGCAAACGAATCAGGCAGCAACACGTTGAAGAAGTTGCAACTGCTGTTGTGGAACAGGAGATGACTACTGTGCAGGGTACCAGCAGTGCACACGCAATAGCACGCCAAACAGATATCCCATATTCGACGGTGAGGAAAATATTGCATAAGATATTGACATTTTATCCCTATAAACTCACACCTGTTCAACAATTGCTTCCTGGAGATGAATGTACCCGAACTGACTTTTCGTTGAGATTTTTAGCACGTATGGAAGTGGATGATGCATGGCCATGGCAAATTTTATGGAGTGACGAGGCACATTTTCATTTGAATGGTGATATCAATACCCACAACTGCCGTATTTGGGCTGCATCAAATCCAGAAGTGTGTCTGCCAACTCCTATGCATTCACCGAAACTAACAGCATGGTGCGGCTTTACTGCTTCTTTCATCATCGGCCCGTACTTTTTTGAAGAAATCCGTCCCCGTGGACCGGTGACTTGTTTGTCATTCTGCCAGGTATGCCGATATGCTTGAGAATTTTGTGATACCACGATTGCAGGAAAAGGGTTGTCTGGATTCTACCATTTTTATGCAGGATGGTGCGCCACCGCACATCGGACGTCAGGTGCAGCAGATCTTGCGAGAGCGTTTTTCAGACAACAGAATAATTAGTCGTGCATTTCCCATGGTATGACCACCCAGGTCGCCTGATCTAAACCCTTGTGATTTTTGGTTATGGGGATATTTGAAAAGCCTTGTGTATCAAGCACATGTTCCTGACCTCTCAACCTTAAAGGATCAAATAACGTTACATATCAGACTAATTAATGCAGATATGCTGCGAGCTGCCGTAGAAAATGTCGTGTACCGCATGCAGCTATTGGAACAGCACACTGGTGGTCATATTGAAACACATTGTTTATTGTTGTTACTAAAGTTGGTTTGTACGGTATTTGTTCATTTGACAATTAGATATTCATTGTTTTCTTGAAATAAGCGCCCCCTATGGCGACTTTTGGTACTATTTTTTTTATTTTTTTTGCAGAAATCGAAACTGCATGTTCCACTAAGTATATACACCAAAATTGTACTGCATTTGGTCTAATAGAATTCCCGCTAGCGAGCTCTGAACATCTCACGTTATTTCTTGCCCACCCGGTATAAGCCGATTTGAAAAATAAGTAAGTAAGTAAGTACACTTTCCGATAATAAAACAATATGCTCGAGTAGGTGAGTTGAAACATATTGCATTTTATATTCAGAATGAGTGAAATATATTTTGATTAACCCTAATTTAAAATAAAACATTTTTATAATAATATATGCGATTCATAGATACGATTCAAATAATATGGATCATACAAAATATATATGAAATTTTCTGAAAGGATCTTTGTCACTGATTTGCACTGTAAGAATTGGATTTAAGTTGGTATTTCTGTATGATTTTTTAAAGGGAAAGTCCAGTCATAATGATAGTGAAATTGGGTGTCTTTAAATTATTTTGGTATTTACGATATATCAAAATTTTCTTCCAAATATTCGATAATAGCCTAAACAAAAAATCAAAACATCATGATCGATGATTCTTTCATTCATGCGCGGCAGGGTACATAGGTGAGAAGCAGCACTATATTCAGACAAAAATTCGAAATGCATGCAGCGCATTAACACCGTTACCGATCTTGCTACAAATACACGATGAAATCTCATATTTTCGTCGCTTCCGACGTTTTCTTCATCATTGGAAGAAGTATCGGACTGGAGTTCAAATATGTAAGGATGTATTAAATTCTATTTCTCCATCGTTTAAGTTTTCATCAGCATAGCTGCAACAGGAAAAAACATTATCCCGCTTAGCGATGCCCGTTTCACGCCTCATCAGGTCGCATCACCGCTCCTATTCTCTCCATACGCGCTTTAAATAGTTTTTAGAGATTGTTATCAATCAAATATCGAATTAGGATTGCTAAATTTTTAGACCAATTTATACTTGGCTGGACATCCTCTTTAAGTCTTACACATTAATGGTATTGCATCTTGATATATTTATTTTTCTTGCATAGAAAAATTTAAAATTTACAGTTTCTTAATTAATAGTAAAATCTTCTAAAAAGCCGCTAATGAAGTTCCACATACTAACAATTTATATATATATACTTTAAAGCTATAATCTCTTATCACACGGGTACGTATCATAAGACTAAAATGTAGTAAAGTGAGCTTACCCTCGTATACATTTAATTATACGAAACACAGTGCAGCTGATTTCTAACATTGTCTTCAGCAGCTTTGATGAAGGAAAACTTGCAGCTTACTGTGTATATTTTCGTCATAAGTTTTTTTATTAACCGATGATAAGTAAAATGTAAAGAAGTTGAGTTTGATTAGGGCTCGAGTTCTTGCTCAACTTTAACAGAATCACGCGAAACAATTCAAAATTTGATTTATTACCTCTTCAGCATAAATCATGATGAATATTAGAGATGAAAATGCGAAAATAACAAATTCATTGTCGAATTTTCCAAGTTTTCAGTATTGGCGTTGTAAGTTTTAAAGAATTCAGTTTTTTTTAAATAAATTTTCAAAAGTATGAATGAATTTATTCCATATTTTTATAAAGGCACAAATCATACTTTCAATTTATTAGGGTTTGATAATACTGAATTTGACAAAAAAATTATAAAGAAAACATATTGTAATGCATATAAATATAATTTTTTTTAATTAAAGTTTTTTTACTTATTTTATTTGACCTTTTTAAACCGCATTTGAAAATTTCAATATCCTTTAAAACAGAAAAAAAATACCCAACCCCACCTCCCTTGGCAATGAAATTACTTATTTTGCCAAGAGCCACATGATGTTTACGAACTTAATCCTAACAAAAGAAGTTTTAACAAATACTTTTCCAAGCTTTTGGTAGGTTCCAAACTATTGGTAGGTTCTTATTTCGCCTTTTTGGGCTTAGAGAAGCTCTTTGTATTAGATAAACTCTCCTAATTGGACATAGACGTCGTATCTAAGGTATCTTTTATCTAATGTGATCATCATTTTCCCTGGTTTTCCTTCTCTTATTTACCTCCCCTTATCAAAAAATAAATAAAAATGCCGAACGTCTTCTGCCTTTTAAACGAGTGACGCAATGTTTTGCTTTCCTATCGTATTTCATTCAAATCTTTCGGCTTCAATGAAATTTGGAGGGAAAAACAAGATTAAATAAGCTGGAGGTCGAGAAATAGGAGAGAATACAATTGCGTAAACTTTTGTCTGTATCTTCTTTCTTCAATATCTCTATAGCAACAGAGAAATAGAAAAAAGTGAAAGAGGAGTGAAACTGCTCTTTTCAAGATGTTAGCTTCTTTAATGAATGGAAATTTATGTTACACTTATTGGATTTTTGAGTTTTGTTAGAATTTTCTTTTTTTCAATATTGGATTTTTATGAATTGATTAAAGAGCCCCAGGCTTATATTTAAATTCTGTCAATCAAACAAGTGTTTTAATATTTGATGAATTCGTCATTGATGAGCATTAGGAGCTAATACGTTTCAGAATTAATTGATAACAGTGTATAATTATTGATTTTTAAGATATTAGTATTCATATTGTACACCGTATGATGCAGAAATCACGGCACATAGGCTGTCTTCATAAATATACCTTTTATCATTGGCTGATATCAACTGACACTGATAAAATGAATTCATCAAAGAGCCACGCCTCTCAACAGTCTTTTAACAATTAATTTTAACAAACGCAATTATGTAACAGTCTCTCTTCACTTGATACCAGCGAGGCCTATGAGAAAGACAGGCCTTGGCACTCAAATGCAATGTATTTCAAGAGTGCTTGTTGAAGCAAACGTGACATACAGGATGAGTCAAAAGTCTGTTACCACCCCCCCTCCCACACACAATTTCAAAGCGAGTGGAGATACAATAAATCTGCTGCAGGCAACACATAGGAAGTTAGGTAGGTGTCAAATTTGATCTCTGACCTCCAATTTTGCGCTTTATACCTTGCAACTTTGTAACCGTTACAGGTAGAGCTCAAAATGCTGATTTTAACAAAAAGAGAGATTAAAAATAAACCCAGGAAAATGATACCATAAACAGTGGCATACACCTTGTCCTTGATGTATCCCCAAAGAAAAAAATCAAGTGGTGTCAAATCAGGCTTAGGTTTGTCCCAAATGAACTGAACCTCCTCGGCCAATCCATCGATGTGGAAACATATCATCCAGTCGTTGACGTGCAATGGCTGCAAAATGTGGCGGTGCCCCATCATGCTGAAACCACATGCGGTGGTACTGCACTAAAGGCAAGTTGCCTAAAATTTCTGAGACGAACCTATCCAAAATCATTTCTGTGTACCTTATTCCTGTAAGGCAAGATATCATTCTATATCACCAGTTCTGATGATGTGTTGCTTCTCGGAACCATCGGGGGTTCACATATGCCCAGTAATGAAGGTTAAGTTTTTTAACTAGTCCATCTCGATAAAACTGGGCCTCGTCTGACCACAGAACATGGTTAACCGCATCTTCTTTGAGCATGCAAAGATGTGTTGTCGTAAGGGAATATCTAATTGTCTTCTCGTCACTGTTCAGGTCCTTTTTTGCCAAATGTGCTAACTTAACTTAATCTAACCAACCCGAGTGATTGTCCGATGATTCTTATACAGAAGTTTCTTCCCTAATTTTTGATCGGCCTCGGTGGCTCAGGGGTTGCGTGATCGCCTCTGATGCCCAAGGACGCGGGTTCGACCCCCGGCCGAGGACGACGAGGATTTTTTCAGGGGGAAAATCCTGAGATCACGCACTTCCTTCGGAAGGGAAGTAAAGCCATTGGTCCTGTGTACTCGTTTGCCGGCTGCACATTAAAGAATCCTTGCGAGGTAAAATTTGCGGCCCCTATAACGCTTTCCTGAAATGACCATGGCAGTTGAAAAGGACGTTAATACCAAACAAACCAACCAACCCTAACTTTTGTCTACGTTTTTAAGATTCTGCTCGCTGAATGTCGCCTTGATACCCCTTTCTTCCAGCGATGCTCTTTTCGAATTTGAAGTCAAACAGAAGTCAAAAAATTGTCAACAGAACGACCGACTTCGTGAAAACATACAGTAGTTTTCAGAATTTTTTCTAAGATGAGAACAACATATAAACATAGACATACGGTCCATACAGAATTGTGGTAATTCGATTGCAAGTTCAGAAATACGAAAATTGTGGACCATTTAAAGAAAATTCGTCAATTTTCCATAAAGATTAGTGAGCATCAGGCAAATTCATTAAATATACCATAAACTGATTTCAATAATCACAAAATTAATTTTAAATAATATTTGATTGTTTATTAGGAGTTTTAAGTAAAAGCTACTTATAAGACTGCACGATTGATCTATACGTTTATTCGATAACTTGAAAACGGATAAACTTTTTCAAATTCTGTTTTCAGAAATATGACCATCAAGATCTTAGCGCGGCTGTATCAATTTTTCAGGATTTTTCTTGGAGCCTTTCAAGACAATTGCACGTGCTCTAACAGTGATCGTTAGAATACCAAGATATGGCATGTG
Source organism: Rhysida immarginata (assembly GCA_023313115.1). Lineage (NCBI taxonomy): Eukaryota > Metazoa > Arthropoda > Chilopoda > Scolopendromorpha > Scolopendridae > Rhysida > Rhysida immarginata. The sequence goes on from JAHWFO010006931.1 coordinate 7,484,541, forward strand.
GTATAACAATCGATCTGTAATGACCAGTCAAGAATGGATAAAATGTTACTTTGTTAGAGGAGAAAGCAAACACCTTATTTTCTGTGGATAATTACTTAAAGGTACTTACGAGAGTGAGAGAGACACAAACACTTTCCACATTTGTGTACACGCATGCTGAAGAAGATCGCATGGCGATCGAAATGCGCATCCATGATCAATAAAAAGATCAAATGTGGAAAGTGTTTGTGTCTCTCTCACTCTCGTAAGTACCTTATGTTACTTTGTTTGTTTTTTACGCATTGTTGACGTGGGCACGCGTACGTTGCGATCGCTTTGTCGAGGCACGGTTACTCAGTTACTCATTAAACTAAAAATTATACTGCAACCGGACGGTTGTACGAGACCTAATATTGTTGCATAAAGCAATTAGTTTTATTTTATAAATTGGGATGGCTTTGTAGTTTAACGTTAACGTTGAAAAATAAAATTATGTAAATTCGGAAGGAATTAAATGAATTTCCGTTGCTTATTAGAAACTTTAGTGCAGGTACGATGGGACAACTTCTAACGAATTTCAAACAAAATTTGCGTATAAATTTTAATATATTGGTATAGCATATACAATAGACAGTACAATAAATCTCTTTTTTTCTCAATTTCCCGTCCACTTTTCCGTCTGCAAAAGTTGTGGGAAAGTGAATTTTCGAAAACAAGAAGGATACAGTCAAATTTACTATTACTTCTGCGTCACATTCTTATTAATCCTTCTTGGAATATTTACAAGATATTATTCAATTATTAATGTAATATTCAGAATAATAAGAAATAGTAACAATTAAATTTTATTATAATCTAATTTTATTCCATAATGCGTAAATCTGTACTTAATTAATAACTTAATGTTGTTTAGATTAGTAAATTATCTAAAACTTTGTCGCTTCTTTAAAATTAACACTAAAAAAATTTTCCGGTATTTCCTAGAACTCTTGATGTTTCGAGTATGAAATTTAACAATACCCAATGGTTTTTCTATTGATTTTCTTTTTTTCACGTTTTTGGCCAGATTGAGTGAAGTGGAATTTCTTTTTTCACAATCTGAATGTTTACAAAATTGTCAATGGACGGGTGAAGCCAAACTGCTGCCGCCCTCAAACTCCTTATTATTCGCGTTTGTAATATCGCAGACTGATGTAAGCAATTTTAACCAAATGTCGCCGAGGAGTTTCCACTTGACTGACAATAATCGAACGGTTTCCCATGGTTCATTGCAGCGGTATGACTTTTTCTTCCTCTCCCCCTTACTGTGTCGGATCCAAAATGAATTCTCGAGCTCCCAACCCACACGGCGCAATCCTTGGCATCTTTCCCTCCCCTTCGAAGACGTTGATAGAACGAATTACTTTGCTTATAAGTCCAAGACATGGAGCGACGGTCAAATGCGTGAGGAATTTTCTTCACGAGTCAATTTTTTTGTGTGGATCTTGTGCCTTATTAAGAATTTTACGAGATCCGTCAGTCTCTTGTGTAATTGATAAATCATGCAGTGATAAAGCACTTTTTTTCTTTTTTGCTTCCTCGACATTAATTGATTGCATAAATTTGTTTAGGTGGTTCAGCTCCTCCGTTCTTTCATAATTGTGTACGGCTTTATTAGAAATATAAACAAGAAAAAGTGATTCACGAGAAATTAATACGCTTATCTTTAGACCCTGTATATGAACAGTTCACGGACTGTGTGAGTAAATGAAAGAGTCTGTCTGTGTATAGGTCTCCTTCAAAACGGTGAAGTATTTGATCTTAAATTAGGAATGTAGGTTTCTGGATTTTTGAACTTTAGCTTTCCTAAGATCCAAATTTTTAGCTCTAACGGTTTATGAAATTAATGCCTCACCTCCCCCACTTCCTTAAAAAAATTACATGTTTTTATATAATAATATCATGTGATAACGTCAGCTGAGTGAGTGAATGAGAGGAAGCTGCACTTGAGAGAGGGTCTATATTCTGCAGCGGTGGCTTTGAAAATAATCGTCAAAATTCCATCGCCAGTGGTGCCTATGAAAGCAAGTCACTGGGACAAGTATATGCCCCTTGTCCAGAGCAATTCTAATGAATTAGCTAATATCTCTGCAAGTTTTAAGGAATTTTAGTTCCGTGTTTTGTAACCAGAATGCTTCTGCGTGTTTCGGGTTAGCTTGTTTATTATTTAAACACACGTTTCGAACGTACAACTTAACTCTAGCATGAAATTACCAATGAATTATTAGTTAATAAAATTATTACGTTTACAAATTTTTAATGAAATGCTTACAGATAATTTCTCCAAATATACAGTTTTAAAAAGATAATGAGAAGGAAGCATTAAAATTTCTTAAAAGCCAGAAATGCGTTTGTCACGAATCTACCTTTGTCTCAGGATGTTATAGTTGTTTACTTCTAGTTGATTGATTCCAATTTTGTCGGCATTTGCTTCTATCGTGACATTAACCCATTAACCGTGGAAGGTAGCGGGAGTACAGAAATCTACCCCATATAAGATATTTATACGTGTTAAAGACTGAAGCAAACTGTTCCGAGAGTGGACGACTGATGAATACGAGGCTAGGGCAAGCAAATTGTTAGATCACCGTTATTAGGAGCTATAGCATAAAAGCTACTTATAAGAATGCGCCCTTGGTCTGTACGTTTATCCGGCCGTCCGTTCGGCCGCCGTTTGCACGAGAACTTGAAAACGGATTAACCTTTTCAAATTCTGTTTTCAGAAATATGACCATCAAAGTCTTAGCTCGGCCGTATCAAGTTTTCAGAATTTTTCGTGGACCCCTTCAAGTCGAATTCACGTGCTAAAACAGTGAGTGTAAAGAATACAAAGATAACAGCATTCATATAACAATCGATTTGTCAAGAAGGAAGGTATTGTTACTTTCTGTTCATCTTTAAAGCATTATTGACATCGGCGCGCGCACGTGAAATCGCTTTGTCGACGGACGATTGCTCAAGTGCTCATAATCTATAAGCTTATTATTAAGTAGCGGAAAAATGAAGCTACCTATAGGGGAAAATATCTTCGCATTAAATGATGGGTACAGCTGCCATTTTTTGAGGGCAAGAGGAAGGCAATTCTATACTGCTACTCATCGAAGTGCGCCGTTTTTGCCCGACTTGTTATTGTATAACGATGGTAACGAGTTGTTGAGTCTTTGGATGTATTGTATAACAATGGGATAAGTTCAGAGCCATGGCAGCCATGGGTCTCGATGCCCTCAAAAGATGGCGGATATTCAATTTTTATGTTTTGATATTTCTCCCTATTGGTTTTATTTTACACACGATTTGAATCTCCCTTCATCATTTCTACATTTTTTGAGATAGAAGGTTGAAATTCGGAATGTTGCTTACTATGGGCATGTGCACCTTCACTATTTAGCCCACTAAGATAGGAGTTTTGGGGGTGAAAATTAGAGGGGACCAAAAGGTCTAGGTTTATTTATGCATATAAAGGAGTGAAATTCGGTATGCAGATTCCTATAAGCAAGATCTCCATTATATGAAGATTGCCCCCCCCCCCCGAGGTATCCAGGCCTTCCCGACTCGGTGGCGAAAATGCATCGAAAAGATGGAGACTACATTGAAAAATAGTGTACTAACTCTGTCTGTAATAAAGGAGCTGTAAAAAAATATTTCCGGTTTTTATTTGACTGACCCTTGTAAGTACAATAAGAATGGAGCTACTTATTGGTTTTATAATGTCAGTCCGTCCTCTTCATAATTTCTACTTTTTTTGAGGTAGAAGGTTGAAATTCGGAATGTAGCTTACGATGGGCATGTCCATCTGCACTATTTAGTGTGGTTTTGACTGGTATATGGGGGTCGGAATTACGGGGGTGGGATTCAGATAGGGCAACATATCTATGTGCTATTTAGGTACGTAAAGGCGTAAAATCCAGTATCCAGATTCCTCTAGGCAAGATCTACATTACTATGAAGTTTAGGCCCAATTGTTCCAGTGGGATCGGATTTTCGGGGGTGGCAGTCACTTGGTCCTTAGAACTATGGCAACATAGGGAATGTGATATATCATACGTTCGGAAATGATGAGAAAGGAAAGAAGATACGAGGTTTTTTACATTTTTTACATATTACGTTCGAGAAAATTAATTTATTGATTAAAAAAAAATTTGGGGAGAGGTAAAAAGTACATATAAAGGAGGTAAAAATAGATGACTTGCCTTATCCTACTCGGGAGGCGGGGGGTGGGGGATTAATTTCTTTTTGATAAACGTATAAATGTATTTCTGCTTCACTGCTAAAGCTCCTCCTTGGAATGTTTACAAGATTTTATTTTCCCATCGAAAGCCGACACTCAAATTCGAAAAAATATAAGGCTACGTCACATGTGCGGCTTTTCTCGCGGCAGAAACTAATCAAAAATGGGCTAAAACACTCAACTTGAGGTTGAACTTGAAATCGAAGAAGAGAAGTTTTCTTGAAACCATACAAACTAAAGAGTTTCATTTTTTTCCCGGTTCAAGCTTGTTTCGGTCAAAGTTGTCGCAATAAACTCATTCTACATTTAACTACGACCTTTGGTTCATCTTCGTTTCAAATTACCCTTAATGTATTATTGTCAACAATATAAAGTAGTTTTCAATTATATTTATGTAGTAATGAAATGGCTATCTTAGTTGAATTGGATAATTTTGCACAGCCCCATTTAAAACAATATTGTGCTTTGAAACATCTGTTGCGGATTAAAAAAAAACAACGATGGAGCACTGTGCAAGGCAGCAATAGAATGGTAAACTCACAAAGTTTATTTCCATTAAAACGATTTAATATGGCAGACCTATGTAATAAACGTTCAAATGAAATCCAATTCTTGCGGCTTCATAGTTTTGACTTGTCTTTCGTCAGGGATGATATAGAGATTGTCCTTCACATATTCCAAAAGAAAATAAAATCACAAGATGTCAGACGACCTCGATAGTTGAGTAGACGATCCAGCAGTCAGGCAGATTCTCGCTCAGATAACTCTACACCTAATTGTGATCATGAGGTGAGGCCCCAAATTCAAGTAAATTTTGTGAATTTCTCTTCTTATTGCTCTGCGCAGTCCTCTATCATAGGTATTTTATCTATGGTTTTTAGTCATAAGCTACAGCACTAGATAAGGTAACAGAACTTTAATCAATGCAGCAAGCTTAAATCATAGGTGATGTGCTTAAATTAAGTGTAGATGTTTAAAAATTGTAACATTGTTTTTAATTCACCCTGTGCACTAAGCAGTGACTTATTTTTAATTTTCTTATTCTTGGCAAATTGTAAATTTGTAAATTTTTAGTATTTCTAAGATATCTCTCATACTGTTAATTACACTTTTGAATTTTAAATATGTTGAACACTGTCACGTTGAAAAATAAGCGCTAGAATTAAGATTCTTGTCTGAGATAATGAAAGTTGGGTGTAGATTATTGCTATTGCCCTCCTTCTTGAATATTGTATCTATTCTAAGTTTGTCGATCATTGGCCTTTACCCAGAGATTCGAACGGGAGGCTATTTTACCTCCTTCATATAAAGTGCCTTGCAAAATGATGGCCTCATCTATTCTAGTTTGTTGATATTTTGGAAAAAAGTTAAGTATATGAAAACAGCAAGTAAAGAAAGGTACAAAATGTAAGGTAATGTAGAGTTATTTGAATATTCCAATTAGTTAACAGCAAATTTAAAGAAAACACATGTTTCAAAATGATATGACGAATGAACTTCATTGAAATAAATAGATTTGATATTTATTAAATTTTACGAATTGTTAAACAAGTGAATTGTACATGACACAGTGGGTCGTAAAAAAGGTTTGGCAGTTGCTGAAAAAGGAATAAGTGCATAAAAAGACTCTGGGTCGTCAAACAGAGCGATAGCAAAGAAGATTGGAAGACCCTCAAGAGTTGTAAATAATTATGTTCAGCTTAGTGATAATTATGGCAAGAAGAAATCGTCAGGAAGACCAAGGAAGCTCAACAGGAGGCAAGAAAGAAGTCTCATTAGACAGCTCAGTTAAGATACAGCAACTCTTGGTCAGTTATCTTACGTTCCCGACTTCAGTGTTCACAAATCAACACTGATTAGAACTGTTGCCAGGAATGAATTCCTAACATAACAGAGGAGGAATAAATAGCCTAATCTCACAAACTAGCACAAGCAGAAGGAGCTGAACTGGGCAAAAAAAGCATGGCAAAGAGTAGTGCTCAGAGTAAGGGTGGCTTTGGTTATAATGGCAAAACTAATGTTGCATTTCCATGTGGTCGTATGAAAGCTGTGGATTATCAAGAACTCCTGGATGAACATTTGCTACACTTTAGAAAGCAAATTAGTAGACCATGTTGGGTGTTTCAGCAAAATAATGGAAGCATTCATGTTGCAAAATCGTCATGGCAATGGAGTGTATGTAATGCAGTGGCCTGCTAATTCGCCAGACAAGAACCCCATGGAAACCTTTGGAGCATTTTATGCAGACAAGTGTATACAATGGGCAAGCAATACAGAACTTAATGTGAAAGAACTGAAGGAAGCAATTATTTTAGAATGGGAAAATATCGAAATAACTGTGCTTCAGAAACTTGTAGACTCAGTTGCTGGTCGCTTATTCAAACTTGTGTTGAAAAAGAATAGTTTTTCTGGTTACTAGAGAGGGTGAGGTTATCATTTTGCAACATGTGTTTTCTTTAGATTTGCTGTTAACTAATTTGATTACTGAGATAACTCTACAGCACTCGCTGTTTTCATAATATTAAATTTTTCATCAGTATGTTTAACTTTTTCCAAAATATCAACAAACTAGGATGAGACTATAATTTTACAACGCGGCTTAATAACTTCAAGGAAAAAATTCAGTTAGCGCACAGTAATCAATTTTTCATTATTTTACTGTATCATTATTAATCTTCCCCTTTCTTCAGCCTTTCTGCGACTCTGTGGACAGTCATCCGGCTGACGTTGAGCTGCGTAGCGATGTCAGACTTGTTGTGGCCCGCGCGAAGGAGCGCAGAAGTCTCGATTCTGTTACGTTCCATCGCAAAATCCTTGCATTCGAATCGCATTCATTCATTACATTATGGTATCGCCCACGTCTTCAACAGCAGTTGATCCGTGGATGCTTTTACCCCCTGATATCGACGCATCCGCAGGTGTAACAGAACTTTTGCAAAACCCGATAAGTGAATAGCCCAGAGCGGCTGTGCGGTGTGTTCCATTTTTATTGAATTTACTACTGTGTATTAATGCAAGTTGTGCGACGGGTATTAACGTTATTTTGTGTTTGTGACTCATTTTAATTAATTTGTGCATACTTCAGTGATAGTTTGTACCAACTTAGTGCTACGCAAGTCAGCGTTCTTCAATAAGTCTTCATTCATATCAGCTAGTGTCTGTGTTACATGCTCCAGCTATGTACAGCAACTTGGAAGACGAGCCAATCCGCTCGAGAACTATTAGTACTGTGATATTATTCTAGTTGAATATTTTCGTTAAAGCTTCCGCTGTAAAAATTCTGCAATAAATCGTTTTCTTTTAATTTTCTTAAAGTTCCGTCTCTGTTTCTTTACGGCGTGACATAGTGTCTATAAGATATTACAAGCGAGAATGACAACAAAAAATTGATGTTGGAAATCAGATGGTTGTATTGAAGAAATATTAAATTCTTGTTCGATCTATTTGCATGCCTCTTCTTTCTACTAATTTGTTAGGCTAATAAAATGTGGAACGTGAATAGTTTTAAATCATAATTGCGACTTGTATGACGTCGTTACAACGGTAACCAATCCTTAATGTCAAAAGGCCAGACTGCTATTTGATATTTAAATCTGAATTTTTATTTGCACAAACTTAATGGAATCACGAGTTGTAAATATAGTAATGACGACGTTTGACATTTAAAATATTTACATTGTTCTTTGAAAGTTTAGGAAAACAACTTTCTCGATTAAATTTTAAACGTTGAGTTATAGTTGTAAAAATTAAAGAAGTCTCAATAATTTTTCTCTATTACGCTACGGTTGTGTGGCAAAATCCTTACTCTTTCTGCTTCTCTGGTTTAATATTAAAAATGTGCAAGTAAAACCCAAATGAAACGAAACAGAAGTTAAATTGATGACATTTATTTAGTTATTATTGATGGGACTGTTGATCTTTCGTGGCGGAATAAGCCAACTGTTTTGGTGATTCCACATTCAGTTATAAAGTTTTATAGATGAAAGACGTCATAAATGTCAATTTTTATCGATGGAAGATGGTTAAGTGGAACAAACGTCTGCTTTGTATGTCTGATTGATATATGCTTGTTATCTGAAGCTTTATCAGGGGGAAAATAGAGAAGTTTATTATTATTATTATTATTTATTTAGAAGCACTCCCTGGGAGTATTACATCATAAATTCACTGAGTTTAGTACAGCAATCAGGTTCACAATGGTTATATCAAGAAAGTTGAAAGTTTTTTCGGTTTTTTTAAAATATATGATTTTAAGACATTATTAAAATGTGTGCAATTATGAATACATTTATAACGAGAACAAACAAAGATGTGACTTCGCACATAATTTGGCAAGTCATTCCAAAATTTAAAAGTGTTATAAGGATACATTCTGCGTTTAAAATTAGATAGTATGGGAGTAACAAATTTAAATCGTTGAGATTGACGAATATCTATAGAGCTATTAAAATATTGTATGATAAAATGATTAGGGTCTTCGTGATTACGTAAAGAGTTGGCCAACGATTTCGATCTACAATAAATAACGAAGGCCTCAAAGGGCAACAGGCCAATTTTGTAACAGTGTTCTGAAATTGACTGACAACGATTAAACCTAAAGGCTACTCGAATGCATTGATTCACTGCAGTTTTTAGCATCTTTAGTCGATAGGTATATAAGCAGATGCCATATTCAATGGTGGCATATATCTGTGCTCGTATTAAAATGGCTAGTTCTTTAGAATTTAAAAGTTTACTTAGACGATAAAACAAATAGCATTTTTTGTAATTCTTCGAATTAAGTTTTGAATATGATTTTCAAAGGTCAACTGTGCGTCAAAGTCTATTCCTAAAACACTGATAGATTCATTGGTGGCTGGGGTAATAGGATGAAGAAATATTATTATGTTTGTTTTTTTGTGTATTTAATATCATGGCGCGTTCACGATACCAGGATTCTACGCTATTTAAATCTTCCTGTAATAATATCTTCTCTTGTTCAATGTCGTCGTAGTTGCATTGAGAGAACAAAAAGTTATCATCAACGTATTACATCTGTTGAGGGGAATTACAAAGCAAAAGCAGATAATTTTAAATGAAAACCCCAGAAAGTGGGGAAGGAAGGGGGGTCTAGGAGGCTGATTTTTGGCGATAGAACAGGTCCTTTATTGATAAGCCTGCCCTTAAAACTTCAAGTCGCTAGCTCAAACCATCTAGGAGGAGATAGAATTACAGACGACACCATTGTTTGGCATACAATAGTGGCTTTGCCGTTTTATTGTAGTCAGAGCCGAATGATATACGAGTTGTTCGCTTCATTCAGCATCTTAGAGTTAATGCCGTTTTTACAAAGAGAAAATAAAGCTTTTGTGATTTATTATTTAGTCAAAAAATAACAAATCGTTCAAAATATAGAACTCCCTTAACCGTATCACTAAACAAATGAAGAAAGGAAAACTCTGTTGAAGCGCATCGACGGTGTCGCTCCTAAACACTGCTTTTCTTCGAAGTTTTCCATTTACAATATCAACAAATTTCATTGCAGTGTTTGTTTTCCGACGGTTCTTTATTTTCATTTGTTTGCTGCTTCTTCACGCTCCTTTTCGCAAACAAGAAAAAATGCACAGTTAGCCTTCGCAGACAACGTTAACACAAATTGCTCGAATTAAAAAACGGAGAAAGTATTTGTGGAAAAGTTAATTATCCACAACCTAGATCCAAATTTCAACCCAACATATGAAAAAGAGAAACAGCTCGAGCTTTGACAGTCGCCGACGCAAATTGGAAAAGGCCATCGGAGCGAATGTGAATATCTGACTGGTTTTGTTTGCTAATTCAATCTTGTTAACCTTTTGTGTTGTGAGTTTGGAATAATCCCGGTGGCAGAAAGAACGATAGGAACAATATGCACTCTGTTGGCGCTTTATTTAGTGATTTTGTCTGTGTATTTCAATTATGCTTATCGGGAACGGAAAAATTAATTCTTTATGTCATATGGTTCTGTATACCTACGCGTATGATGTCTGATCTTTATGATGAACGATGCATTCTCGAACGCCAAGAATTTATGTATGAAAATGGTTAATGATAGAGTTTCGGTGGAGTTACAGAAGATAAGCAGTCAACATTTAAGAGGCAGCCCCAAGCGCTTATGTTGTTACAGAGGCTAACATTAATACAGTTAAAGCTGTCTTGGGGATCACCAATATTAGAGAACTACCTGTCATTTGGACCACTTTTTCTTGAAACCAAAATTTTATCTGCAGAAATAATATTGTACAGTCTGAAAAGACCACCTCTCTAATGGAATCTGGACCATATAAAATGTAAAACTGACTAACACAGTTTAATTAATGAGTCACGACTTTATACTTCATAATTAACAAATTACTGTTAAACCACCCAGAGTTAAAGGAAGTCGTAACAGAGAAGGTAAGAGGGGAAACTATTCATAAATTGAGCTAATTTTAATGATTTCCAATCAATAAAATTCACTACAATTGTTTGAATTTTCTTACAATTTTGATTTGGAACCTAAATTATTAAAGTTAATTATAAAATCTGACAGGGCAGAGTGCGCGCCAGATAATTGAGACGAATTCGAAGAATACAAATGAATTTAATCAAAATGTAGATTTCCCTTTCCCGACGCAGTTGTGGCGAGAGGAACCGAAGAGACTTGTTGCACCGCAAGCAAGGAAAGCGGCGACCGAAAACGGTAAAACAACGGGAGGACCCAGCATATCTTGAAAATAACGAAAAGTCTAATATTAGCAAGGCAAACATAACACTTGGCAATGCAACAAGAAAATAATTAAGAAAGAATTCAAAATAATGAATAACTATTCTTAAGAGCAATTTAATTAATGATACGACACCCTACCGCACGAGTTTGAAGAGTCAGCCAAGTGGGAATAACTAATGAAGGTAGATGAGAGCAGTTTCCCACCTGCGAGGCGTTGAGGGCTACTCCGTGTCGGCACAGAATCCTCCTGGCGAAGAATATATGGGCTCAATATATGGCTCTCTTCGGATTCCGGATTTGAGGCTCTGTCAACTGGGATGTCGATTTCTAGAAGAGGAAGGTTCATTGACGTCGAATTTTCCGTAGACGCATTCGCTGTTCCATCGGGTTTCAATTCGTTGTCAAGATGGCCACTGCTTCCAAAGTCACTTGGCATCAGCTTCCCTTCACGATTCACGACAATTCGTGTTCGTCCTCCTGGGGTCCTGATGGCTGCGTTGACGAATTGTTTTCGAACGACGTGGCATCTATATAAGACCTTCCTTTCGCAAATATAACAAAATTGGCTTTAGTATAACAAAATTCTTGCCTGTTATTTGCGCCGTCGCGCACGGGCAATGAATCCAAAAATATAGACTTGGAAGAAACAGTCGATTCTTCTTCTGGAAGTTTGACTATATTTCGATGACCGCCGCTCATATAGTTCATTGACATCTGCTTCCCATTACGTTTCAGGAAAATCCTCGCACGTCTCCCTGGGGCTCCCAACGTCAGAGTAGACGAACTATTTTCGAGCGATGTGGCATCCGTAGTAGTCCTTCCTTTAGAATCAATAATTAAATTTGAATTTATAAATTGAACATAATCTTGCCTTGAAATTGCGCTGCTGCGAAATAGCGAAGAACTCAAAATTTCAAATGGCGTGGAATCCGTAGATTCGCCTGGAACATTGGCTCTGGAATAACAGCGATAGCAACCGGAGAAAGTTTCGAACTGTTCAGCTCCAATAGCGGCGAGGCTAGGAGAATCGCAAATAATATTTTAAGGAACACCATGGAAAAACTCGTTGCTCAAAGCCCGTCTGGCCTTCTTTGCTGACACCCGTTTTTCCAACACGTCGCTGGCATTTGTCCCGATTCTCTTATTCACATCGGCCGGATTATTTATCTTCCCACTGGACTGAATCGAACACTTTCTAATTTTTTTCAGTCCTAAAATTCTTTTTATATTGTTCTTAAACTCACTTGCCTCATTAGCCATGCAATTATGTTCTACCAATAGAACTCCGCTATTGCTCTTGTCGCGCTTCTGGGTCCAACCATTATCGTTTGCAGGTGACAGCTTTGACTCGCGATCGCGCCGATGCTTCGCCTTGTGCTTACGTCGACGCTCGCCCTGGCTTGTTGCCAATCCGCTCGCTGGCTGCCCGTTCGTTTGCATCATGTCATCTGAGCTTTTATCGTCAGCTCTTCTACCTCGATGAGATGACAATCAGGGAGGATTTGGCTCCAAGCTAATTCACTATTTAAACTCCACTTATAAGAGTAAATTTTGAATTCAATGAAACACATCCTGTTTGCATGGTGACATGATTGTTTCTGATTGGTCAATTTTCTGACCAACCACTGGTCAATCCACGTCAAAAACAAAAGGTCCAATGCACGTGCATGAAATTTTAGTGGATCAAATGAGTATAAAAGTGCTTGGATGAATTCAAGTTTTATGAAAAGATGAAGTAAGGGAGATTAGTTTTGCTTTTATGAGACAATACTCCTTGTCATATTGCACCACCACATTAGACTAATGTGAAATTACAATTCTTCCCAGCAATAGACTAGGAGAAAGTGCTTCTGAACAAGCATTTGGAGTTACTGATGATATCGTAGTTGAAGAACCCGTACAAGTTCATATCACGTTATCAAAAGGACTTGAACATACCATTGAACTGAAAGTGTTGGCACGCCATACAAATAACGAGTAAAAGCCAAATTACTTTCTAAGTTAGAATTTGAAGTAGAAAGTTAAGTGCTAATAAAGAAGAATGTAAAGCAGACAAGTATCAATTAGTTTTTCAAACCTGTTTCAAATTAAGAGCATTGTTATCCAATGGTACTGCAATGACGTTATCCAATGTTTAGAATAAAAGTGTTAATTAAGTGAATTTATATGGCTTTTATCTACCTTATATTTAATACATTTTTAATAATAATTAGGCTATACTATACAAAAGGACCACTTTTTACATGGAACTATAGGTGGTAGCATTAGATAATTTTTACTGTACAACGATAAGGATGATGAACGAAGACTATCACACATAAACTTACCGACGCTTAATGCCCACTATTGCGTTTGCAACCATGTTGCATGAGCATCTGATAATGTGATGAATGCTGTAACAAAGTATTCCCTTAAGTTAACCTTACCTGTCTCTCCCACCTACCAAACAGTTTTTAATTAATCTCCTTGTACTTAATAAAATTGGATTTTTCCTCTTTCTTTGTTTAAAGTCCGAGTGAGCGAATTCACTTTCACTGGGTGTTTTGAAACGCTTGGAAGCGACTGTAAAAGAACTGTTCATAATACAATAAAATGAAAGGGAAAAGATTTAATTTTTTTCATTTAAACATCATATTAGCTAATTTGTACTATAGAAAACACGTTTAATATTCTGCAAAAGGAATTGAGATGTTCTTTTTAAGAGCGGAAACTTCGTCACAATCCTCTGTTTTTTTCCCACTTTCTTTTTATATATAAAAGGAACGACAGTCGAAGATAGTGTTCACAATCACTGATGATGGCGGAGATCAGAATGAAAGCGGTAGTTATTTAATGAGAAACCGCCTCTTGAGTTGCCTTTGCACGCACTCTGATGCCATTAATTGAACCTGTGGCGTTAAAGCCTCCGAAGGATCAGCAACATCGGCCGTGACTTGTAGCCCTGATAGCACAGATAGCAGAATCGATGCGGCTTCAAAAGGTTTTTCTACGTTTATATATGTCGTCCTCTAACAAAGTAAGCTTAATGGCCTTTTCTTTAGCTCTTCATATCGTTCATAACCAAGCTTCGGGATAAAGTGGAAATCTTAACGACTTACTGATATCAGCAGTAGTAAAATTGGCAACTCTGAGATTGAAGACAAGATAGTACTATAAGGCTTTGGTAGAGAGAAGGATAGGAAAGTAATAAAATTTTAAATGGTCCCGCCTAGTTACTCAGAAGAATGAACATGTTATATTAATAATGAATTTAGGTTGGATGCCTAATAGAGAATTTCCGAGATTTTCATCATAATTTTGCTTGTAACACGACAGAAAATCCTGTTGTTTTTTTTAATATTTTTTACCAAGTCACTAGTTTGCACAACTTTTAATGACTTTCTCGGAGGTTTCCATATAGCTTTGAAATTTTCTATATTTGAATTTCGTCCGACGTTAAATTCCCTTAGAGAAATCAAGTCTTTTCGCCCCAAAAATGAAACACTTATTTTTTCGGCCGTGAATTTATTTAACTAGGCACAGAATTTATTGTTTCTCCTTTCATGGTGTTTATATTAGGGCACAGAAAAGAGACTATGAGAATATTTTTAAATTTTTTTTGACTTATTTACAATTAGGTCGTCGAAAAGTCTTCTAACAATAGCTTTCGAAGATTGTGCCTCCAAAAGGCAGTAGAAGAATGTCCTTAATTTATACCACAATATATGTTAAATACTTGAGCGCAATGTATCACTTTTCCTATATTCATGAAGGGTTTTTTTTTGGATGGGTCGTTCGTTGAAGGAACCAGGACATACTCTTTTTTTCCACTCTGGTCCACAGACAATAATGCCATGCAACTTTTTACTATGAGGATATGCGAAAGACATCTTATTTAGCCCACCATTGCCGGGAAACTTGGAGCGTTAAAACTCGAATCACCAACAGCAATGGGAACTTTAACGACTGGCATGCTGGAGTAGTATTTATAGGAATATCATTTTTCTATATATTTTTTGTAAGAGTCATATTAAGATTTCTGACGTTTGTCTGTAGTAACTGTTAATGGTTATTTAAATATTAACTGAATACAACTGTGGAAACTTTTTTTCTAAAAATAAAGAATTTCAAAGATCAGAGAAGATTAAACCTCCTGTTACGTAGATTAAGAGAATTTTTTAAAGAAATTCATCTTTAATTTTGTCAATGAAGCATCCCTAATTTGCTCTCCCGAAAAGCCTATAACAAACTGACGTACATCTAAAGATAATTTAAAAATTGCTTATCGATGTTTTCGAGCATAATTTTCTGTAACATTTCTTTAGATTGTAGTAATAATGAGGAAATAATTGAAAATACGCGATCATTTTGAAAGTAATATCATGTCTTATGAGGAATTAAGATAAATTGTATTCAGTTCCCTTTTATTAACATCCTATTAGTATTAGTGCAGTCATGATACTAATTTTATACATCTAATTTTACTTTCTTATTAATGTCTCTAGAATAATTTAAAACCCCTTTTCTAATTTTAAATATTTTCTATAATATGTCGATCATTTTATTTTTTGTTTTAAAAGAGAAAAAGAAACATGAAAAGATTTTCTAAATCCTTAAAATTTTTATGGTGTTCTAACTTCATTTTGGTTCGGGTTATAAAATGTTAATAGGTCATTAAGGGTCTTTTAAACTAATTTAGACTTCAATAAATAGTAAAAGCAGATCGTAAAACCGCAAGCAGACATGACTGCCAATTGTTATTTCTCAATACTTCTGGGCTATTTTAAGGATTTTTTTTTCAAATGTTGTAGTTTAATCGGGCTTGTGAACGAATACAAGGTAGCTTAATAGTGTAAGCAATCTTATCATGGCAACTTAATAGGTTAACCTCTTAAATATAACAGTTTCATTTACTGGTCATATATTTATAATTTTCTTGTTTTCCATTCATTATGATCGGCCAATTAAAAAAAAAAGTTACCGGTATCAAAACCGAAGGTGTATGATTAATAATTTTATTCCAAATGAATGAACTGATAAGTATCTCTAGAACACTCTCAAGAAGACTGATATACCATCTGCCAGTTGATAAAGAAAAGTTGTGCTTATGGTTGTGCCCGCAGTACTCCCATAATAATCAAGACTATCGGTAATTGTAATGTTGCGAGCCGTCTTGGTTCTCTTCAAACCATTATTCTAAATGTGTATGAGCGCAATAACATCATATTGATTATTATAATTATCTAGAATATCCGAGCGTACTCTGAGGCCAGGCGTGTACCAAGTATGGATCTCTATCTTAAATAATTTAAGTAATGGCTCGTTGGTCTATATGATTTTTTCATTTAACAGCTGTCCAAATATTGACATCATTTTTGCACTAGTATGGGTGATTAAAGTTTTCACAACTGCAGCACTTACAGAGCTGTAAGCTATGCGGAACAGTTTTCTGCGGATTTTTTTTTTAGATTTAAGTTTCTCTTACAACTTTTGCTGCCGTAATTCTGTGTCGTGTGGATGCAATTCTTGTATGGAATGCGACCACATTCAGTTTTGATTGTTCGGCTATTCTGGTCAATTCAGTCTTATCGTTCTTTATGTATGCAATCAAACACAATTCGGACTCAATGACCATCAATGATGTAACCATGTTAGAAGTCTGAATCAATAATTTGTTGAGAAAAAAATAAATTTAAAATTTTAGAATGTATTATGTACAGGGAGGCCCAAAAAAAACTTACTCACTTTCAGACCATAATCCCTGTAACTATTGGTTATGGGGATTTCTAAAAAGCGTGATTTATCTTATCAGACCAACAACTCTGTGACCTGAAAGACTCCATCAAAAGAAAGACCAATCTTACAACCAATGTTGCCATCTGCCGTTTTCAATATCGTTAACCGCTTAGAAGAGAAAGGTAGTCATGAAAAATGTCAATCCCTTATTTGCATATTTTATGATTGGAAACATTTCCGCATTATGCTAATAGAACATGTTAAAATATCAATATAATCTGTTCATTAATAAAACCATTATTCTGTTCAACGTGAGTAAATTTTTTTGGGCCACCCTGTACATGGAGCCTAGTAAAACGGATAGAAAAAACATGGTCGACAAGAGATAATCACAACTTACATAGATTGTTTCCTTATAGCCAACACGAATAATCTCAACCTTTATAATGCATAGCTACTATTCAACTATTAATGTATCTATAATACTAACATTCATATAATTTTGTCCAATCACTGTATATTCTAGCTAACTGATAAATCTGTTATCCTGATTTATTCATTTTAAGAATGGTTACTGACCAAAAATATAAGCTTTTTTTTTGACTTCGAAAAAGCTCTTAAGATTTCATACGTACGTATTTGATCTAAATAAGCTAACAAATTTCTGCTCTATACAGATGGCATGTTCAAGTTAATTAGTGATTAGTTAGTGATTCTGAAAATTATTAATAATTATTAGTGATTAATAATAATAATAATGAGCGTATTTAATATTAAAACCGCGATATTTATATCGTTTCCAATTAACTGTGTACGTCATTAATTAATTAAAGTGGAAATTCTAAGATTGGAAATTAAGATTAATTTGAAATTAATATTGAAAATTAAGATTGCTCTCTTGGAAATTCCAATATTTGAATATAGAGGTTCTGGAACGACCTCTTAATCTAATGTTATCGGTAACGGAGCCGTTAAGTTGTTAGGGGTGATCGTGTTCATTTTTTTATTTAATTAACAATTATGGATTTTGCATATGAACTTTGCATATTGTACTAGTACACTGAACAAATCTTTAAGTGTGCTAAGGAGACGTTCAAGAAATACGTCACGCTCTTGGGGGGGGGGGGGGGGTTTGCTGTGAAATCACCCTAAGGGAGCCCCCCTCCCCTCATGTCACACTTTTCATACCCCTCCCCCCCTCAAGAGCGTGACGTATTTCTTGAATGTCCCCTAATTATTAGAGCGAAATATTTCGGAAGCTTTATAAAGAGATTCCGATTCCTTCAGTTTAAAATGAAAATGGTGGAAAGAATGCAATCATGGCAAAACCTAAAAGCTTTAAAAATGTGTTAATTAACTGAAAGCTCGGCTCGGCTTTCGTCTTTGTTAATTTATTAGCTTTTAATAGCCGCGATAAATTATCGTTATCATTCCCTGCGAGCTTCATCAATTCCCTCTTTAATTAACCCTTTTGGGATGCAATTGCATTGATTTCTAAGATAACTCGCCAGAGAAGAAATTTTTTTTTACAAAGTTTACGATGACGTTGATTAAATTTCAACAAATAATTTGGAAGTATTAAAACGGCCTTATCTGTTGCGCTATTTTAACAGCCCTATTAAAATTTAATTTCTCTAAAAGACTTTAAAATCTTTAAAGCTGCACGTTCAGTTTAAAAGGTGTTGTGTGGTATTTTATGGAAAGCGGTCCTTTGAAATGATTATTGGTTATTAGTTGGCATTTGTTCGTTTATATTGTAATTCGTGATGTGAACCGATTCTGCATGCAAATAAGCCGTAGTATCATATAAAATTAATAGTCATAAATTTGGAATCTCATTTTAAATATCATTTTAAATATCATTTATACTGTGATTGTTTTTAGACGTCCTTATGAGCTACGAATCCACCGCCTGGCAGCGCCAAGTATAGCTTCATTACATAGCAATTAGGCGAATAAAATGGCTACCGTCCCATTTTATTTTCTTTGTTTCTGTTCAAAATCTCGATTTGACCTCCCTTTCTTTCCGACAACAAAGAACAAGCCGGTTCGAACTCTTTTTTTTTTTTTTCCTGCAGTCTTAAAGTCATTAATAAAAAACTTAATATTAGACTGAGAACATGCTGCTGTAATAAAGAGAGTTAACCTTAGCCTTTCTGTACACTCTTCTGATTGTAAGTTTGCCGTTACACGAGTATCCCACAATCACCATAAATCCCTTTGGAAAACTTTCCTTACATTCTTTGGACCATTTTGCTGACTTCTCTTCATCTGGATGGTAGAAAACCGCGCGGGGTTTGTTGCAATCGTTGAGGTAGACGTAGACTTCATACAAAGTGATAATGGACTTCCATCGTTCTGCTGTGAGGTAACCCTCATAGAGCCTCCGATATTTCCTCTTCCTTTCTGAGACGTGTCGTGGCAGCAATTTATGAACACGAACGACTCTTGTGATGCTATTTCCAGCTGCAAATCTTCGTTTGTTATTTTATTTACGATAGCCTGTGAAGTTCCTACAATGTTTGCGACCCTTCTTTGGGTTGCTGTATTTTTACACAGGACAAGCTGCTTGACCGTTCGAATGACCTGTTGTGTTCGGCTTGCGAGAACTCGTGCATTTTGCTGTTTTTGGCCAGTTGAAATTAACCCTTCCCGGGATTTTCCTTTTCCATTCAGAACTGCCTATATGCCTTTCTTCGAAGTAGAGGAATTTCGTGTTTTACATTGCTGTAATTAGTGTCGGAAAGGGCAGCAACGTACCCTTCCCAGTAAGGTCCGTTTTTTGGAGAAATTTTTTCATGACATTTACAGCTTTCGAATGAAACAGCATTGCGGATGTAATAGCATCATTTCACGTGCTTTCTATCACGTCTATGTGCAGCATTCACGCAATAAATCGTTACCAAAATCGTAAATCAACCTTCTATAGACCACCAATGGCTACTTCACAGCTACTGACACGATTAGCGAAGGCTCAAAAATTTACACAAAAGTCATTCCATGTAAAATCGAGTGGTAATTGACCCCATTTTTCTCAAACTCTATCAGTGTGTTCTAGTGGATAAAGTATAAGGCATGCATAGTTTCGTTTCCCAGATAAAAATATATTTTAATCATATATTAAAAAGGGTGGCTACGCCAGTTTCCAAGAACTCCGACTCGTCTAAGCATTCCGGTTCGTCGGATGCAGGCGATGTAGAAATCCTAACAGGCAAGGAAAGCGTACCGGAGCAGACATCATCGTCAACAAAGAACGGAAAGATCTGTAGCCTCAACGAGAGCCAAGGAGCGCAAACGGTAGCGAGCGAGTTGGCGCCAGCTTTAAGCGCGTTGCGCGGTTTGCGATCTCAGAGAATATTAAATGAACTCTGTATGATTATCTTCGTGGGGATGAATTAAATTAAAGAGCATCCTGGTTCCTGAGGTTAGTTGTAATGAAACCTTTATTCATTGAAAACTTTCCGTTAGCGGTCAATCTGGCAAAGTCATCCTTGTGGAACAATTATCAATTGGCCTCTCCCTACAAAATTCTACTTTGTCTGCTACCTAGGAATAGGAGCGAGTAGAACTTCAGTCGGAACCAGAAATATAAAAAACCTAATGTAAGTTTATTATTTATAAACGAACGAATATAATTCTTTACATTATCTTTCGTCGTATTGATAATTTCCTGCCAATTTTACTCGCTAATCTTTTACTTCCAATTTTTCTGCTTAGGACGGAGCCCCTACTCTCCCCACATTGGGCAATGGATCATTCCTGGTTAAGTGGATGAAACCATGGATGAAACGACTTCGACATGAAAAATGTTGAAGCTTTCATTTAAATATCTTTGTGCAACATAAAGATTGTTTTGGCTGCTACTGTAATTTATCGCTCGTACAACTTAATTGCGCTAAAGCTCTAGATTAGGAAAGTACGGCAAACTTCGTCGTTTGCTACCAAATCCGCCATTGTTGGCCCAGTTGGCCCTATCAAGTGAGTTACGCTTCCTCTAAAATTCGGCTTAAATGCATCCTTTTCGCAAATTTTCTTATTATTATCATCTGGAAATATAACTGACAATCAGTAAATTCTGTAACTATTGATTTTTCTTTAAATTTTGTTTTCAATTATAATATTTTACATATAAATAATAACGTTGAGGCAGTTTAATGATAAACAGATTAAGTTTTTAGTTTATTTTCACTTTATTTATTTATCCTTAATAAACGATTTATATGTAATTAATAAATTTTAAAAAACACTGTGTGTAGTTTTTGTAATTTTATTTATCAAAATATAATTTTATAAATTTTTATTAAAATATAACTTAATAAACTTTTATCAAATTAATTTTTATATTTATATCAAAAATTTCACTTTACCAATTTTAATTTTATTAAATTATAAAAATTATTAAATTATTAAAAAGTATAATTATAATTATAAACATATCAAATATAATTTAATAAATTTAAGTTTTTGATTTAAGTATAAAAAATTACTTTGAAGATTAAATTTTGATAGAAAATTTTAAAAATTATGATTTGGAAAAACTATCCGTTTGTTTACAAAAAAAAATTACAAAAAAATAACTACACATGCAATGTATTTTGAAATTTATTCATTTATGGAGATTTATAATATTGACGTAAAAAATTTACCCAAAACTTATAGTTAGAATTTTCTATATTTTTTTTCACCCAAATAGCAAATTTTCGTTATTCAATTTCATACGTTATATTCAAGTTTAATGATGAGTGATAATTAACTTTGCTAAAATAAGATGAAAATAACATGGACGTTTTATTTCAAGTTTTGCCTCCATATTCCACAGACAGTTTAGCCTTGTTATATTGAATTGTATTTTCTTAAAAAGAACTATATTCAACAAAAAATTATATTTTCTGATCGTCCGAGAATTACACAATGCAACATTTCTATAACATTCGGTGAAGTTATAATATAATCGTACTTGCTTCTTATTACTTCTTCTTATTTTAACGAATTTATTAACCTCCAAGGAGCATAGATTGAAGGATCCTGAAATTTTGCTTATTCGGATTAAAATTTAGGACCAATCAACGAATATTTCATTAAAAATTTAATCTAAATTGCATCTTCCACATGCATTTCAATGGTATCTATCGCTGCGTTTGGGCCAACAATGGCTGACAAACTCACGTGATAGCCGTTCTACCAATCAGCAGCTGCGGGCGGCGCTGAAAGGTTTGCCGTACTTTCCTAATCTAGAGCTTTAAATTGCGCCGTCTGGCCTCGCCATCTAGTGACATACTTTAAAAACAAAAAGTCTATTCAACTCTTCGATAAGACAGTATCGCCATCTAGTGACATCCTTTGAAAACTATTCAACTTTTCGAAAAATAAGAATAACTTAAAAAATTGATATAAACACGATATAAAAAGTGCCCTACTGAAAGCGAAGCAACACTATCTATGTACATGGAAAATTTCGTAGAGATTCCTTGAGTATTTTCTGAGTTATGAAAGGAATTAAGTACAGAGAGGGAACGTGACAGCAGACAGACGGACGGACGCTTTAGAGAATTAAGTATAAGGGAGGAGATATGATTGGGACAATTTCTGCTCGCGAAATCAGTAATTTTTTGTTTGTTGGAAACAATGAAGGATGGATTGTTGCCCGGACCTCGATGATCATCTGATTTTTGAGTGCCCTGGCCTGTCTCTCGTTGGGCACGCACCTCCTCGTAGCCAACGAGAAAGACAGGCCCTGGCGCGGAAAAGTCACCTGAT
>JAHWFO010006931.1:7506992-7524948 GCA_023313115.1 Rhysida immarginata
GTAGTGCCAACAATACAACCTTTATTGTTCCAACAAACGAAAAAATATTGATTGTTATAATCCAAGATAGAAACAGTGAACATTACATTGTTACTCGGACTAGTATGGTCAGGTGACTTTTCCGCGCCGGGGCAACGCCTCCTAAAGATAAGGCCTGAGCGCGAACACGTCATACGTTGTTACATCATCATCCGAAGATACGTTTAATCGCAGTACTACCAATAATAAGCCCTGAAATGCAATTAAACGTATGATGTAACAATGCATGACGATTCAGTCGTTTGGCTTTCTTTCTCGGAGGCGTTGATGAAGCCAATCCCACCTAAAGATAAGGCTTGGGCGCTGAAACGTCATTACATTGATACATCATCTCAGTAGGGAAAATTCAGGGCTTATTATGTAATGACGTTTCAGCGCCCAGGCCTTATCTTTAGGTGGTGTTGCCGAAGCCGACCAACACTGAGTACAGGTGGTGTTGAGCCGTAACCACTGAGAGAGAGAGAGAGAGCCTCTGCGATGAAAAGTAATACGTTTATTTTATTATTTAGTAATAAAATGGCGCGTTTATTTTATTATGTAGTATTTTCTTTTTAAAATTTAATATTAAACGCGCCACGACACTTTTACCTTTTTTAAATTATATTTTTTATTTTTTACTACACTTTTTAAGGTAAAAGAATGTGCTTTAAAAGTTTTTATTTTATATTTTTTATTTTATTAACATATTCACTAGCTTTTTTAAAAAGAGAAAAAGAATTCTATGTTAAATCAAATAAAAAAATCTCTCCCTCTACTTACGCCTTCATAGCAAGTTTAACCTGTCCGGAGCTATAATACAGGCAGGAGAACCTGTAAGTAAAGCGAATGATAGAAGCTGAGGATAAAAGTTTATTTACTGGCATACGCATCCATGCTCTTCTCATCATTTTGCCGATTTAGCATTAAATTCGTACGGAGCCTTACCTGTAAAAATTCTTCAATTTTCATAATAAACTTCTAATTATATTCATGAAGAAATTTAAAACGAATTTTTTAATAAAATTTCTCCCTCAAATTACCCAACCCACTTTACAAACTTTTCGTAAAAGTCGAGGAAGCAATTTCCTTGTTTGGTGGTTTTGTTTTCGCCATAGTGATCAGGAAGATTCTATGTTGCCACCCTTTCCTCGTCACCCCACCTTAAACTATTACCGCCTTCATTAGTTCCACTCATTAGCTAACGTAATAATAAACCGTTCGTTCTGTAAGTAGAGCTCGTCTTGCTTACGGGGGCCGCCCCTCCTGATTATCTTGCCGAGCCACACGCCACAGCTCAAATCCTCCTTCAACCGGTGGAGGGTTTTCGTCGGTGGGTGCTTATCGAGATCCCAGCCTTCTCCGCAAGTCACGTGGCTCATCTTTTGCGTGGCGGTCACGTGAGCCTCTCCTTGGTTCCCTGTCGATACCAGTCTCTCAGAAGATCACCAGGATGAGAAATGGTGGCTCGCACAATAAACGACCCAACCGTGTTTCTGTTATCTCTTAGGCGAGAAGAATAATAATAAATGTGGAGGGATATCGAGATAATCTTATTATTTTTCGGAATGGATTGTTTCGTAGCTGTTATTAATCTTAACTTAAGAAATCAAATGGATTTCTGCTTTCATAACGGGCTATCTAGAGATGGCTTTATAGCCGCGAATTTTTTATGGCACATTGAAATAAAGCAATTCGCTGGAGAGGGAGAAAGATAAGAATTGACTCATGGCTTCATCGGAAAATAATAATTTTTAAAAGTGGCAACTGTTTTAAAGCGCAATCAGTTATTACTCTATAAAAACTTAAAGAGTAAGTACATTAAAGGCATTTCTGAGCTGGGTAATTCCACACGTTTTAAATAATTCCAAACACAAATCTGAATCGATGAAGACGAAAATTTATTTTTTTTAAATTATTATAAAGACTTGTCTTTTTTAAACGTTGAAATAGAATCTAAATTAAACTTAGAATTTATTAAATTAAGCTAATTAAAAAAATAGAACTGTAAAAACATTTATCTATTACAATTGTATTAGGTGCAGTCAACAAATAACAAGGCAAAGGATATTTCACAGTAATTATTTAACGCAACTCAAAATTCTTGTTCCCACTTGAACTTCTGCAGACGCTCCTTTGTTACGTTTGCTGTGTGCGATCTAGCATTGTCGTGCATCAGGATGACTCCACGAAAAAGTTTACCGGGACTTTTCGATTTGATTGCCTTCCTGAGCTTCGTTAGTCTTGACCCCCCCCCCCCCTATATTCAGGTCTGTCTCAATGTGAATTTCACATCTTCCCTGAGCTCGAAAAAGCAACGGTTTCAAACGGACGATAAAATCAAGGATGCGCACGCAATTAGTTCAAACAACAGCCAAAGGATTTCTACGAGCATGGCATTCTGCGAATATTATCACCTAATTGATGCCTAAAGAAGTGCAGGCAATACTGTTGAGTTTCATTAAATAATTATTGTGAAATACCCTTTGCCTCGTTCTTTATTGACTCGTAATTTGTTTGACTTTTAGAAAAGTGGTGTGTTTGCGAAGACAAAATGCCTAATGCAAATTTAATATATATGAGGAGGTAGAGTGTAAGGAATACTCAAAGAGAATCCTAATGAACCTCTTTTAAAATTCTCTTTAAGTCTGGAAATAATTTTAATTCAGTGTTTATCTCTGATATTCAAAAACTGAGGTTTATACTGTATTACTTATGGATAGAGATAATGGATAGATAATTGATATTCCATTTTTTTAACAGAATCAATTTTTAATTCACGGCTTTGTTACTTACACTTTTGTAATTACTTTTGTGTAGGGTGTTTTTTCACTTTATTCCATCCTATTCCCGTAAGGGGTGCAAGTGCAGCAATAGTTCAAAATGATGACTGTGATTGGCGCCTTTCGGAAAAAACTTGTAATTGATTATCTTGTGTGCGAGAATGAGAAAGAAGGAAATATTCATGAGAGGAATGTAAATAGGGTGTCCCAAAAGGTCGTATATAAATTTTATGTGCTGGTCTGTCAGACATGACGAAAAGTTTTACATAGGAAGTTGTACCCGAAAATGTGACCAGCCATCGCGAGCTTCATTCCTATCATTTACAACACACAGCAAAAATGGCCTGATCTTGTTGAAACAAGAGAAGCGAAGTTATACGTGTTACAGATCGTCGTTGATAGATCGTAACTTTTATTCTCTGGATATCTGGAAATCGCAACATCGTTCCATTGAAAAAGTAGCTCATGGTCATAAAAAGGTTGGGCAGCCCTGCCTGGTATATAGGTATGTACAGGAGTGAAATCCGGCATGCAGAATCATCTAGGCAAAATGTACATTACCAAATTGTCCCAGTGGGATCGGATTATGGGCGAGCGGTCACTTGATCTTTAGAACTATTTTATGTGGCATGTGATATTCATTCGATCGGAAATGATGAGAAACAGAAAGAAGATATTTTCCATTTTCTAAACACTACTTTCGAGAAAATTAATTTCTGACTAAAAAAAAAAAGGGGGGGGGGGGTTAAAAATTGCGGGTAAAAATAGATGAACTAGGGAATTCCGCTACTTTCCTATACCCTTTTCGGGTGGAATAATTTCTTGTTGAAGGATACTTTTATTTTGATTTGAAAGATTTTGAAAAAATGGACGAGAAAGAGTCACTCAATGTCAGGTTTAGCTGGCCAGGTTGGCGAGGTTTCGTACACAATTGCATTGCAGTGAAGTACATCGTTGAGCACGAGAAGGGGAAGCATACTCTTGAGTGACTCTTTCTCGCCCATTTTCTCAAAATCTTTCAAAGGGAAAAGGTGTGATTAAAAATAGTTTTTAGACTAATGTGGGGTTGCTCTACAGGGTAGCAATTAGAAATTTTTCTCTATCTTTAATAGTTTTTGAGTTAGCAAATGGATGACCTTAAATTTGGGGTTCAAGGTCAAATTTGAGTGCGGCAATGAATCCCCCCCCCCTATTACCTATAAACCACACTCATCAGATCTCGCCTACCTGGCAGCTTTGAGATATCTGCCATGTTACCAGACTTTTTGGACACTCTGTATATTCCATCATCGGAACAATTCTCGTACTAATATTAGTTCTCACTAGCTTAGGCGTTTTACTAGTAGCTTCAAAAAGTTCCCGGAATCATGATATGCTGTGAAATTGAGCTAGCGAGTGTGAGCGAGCAAGGCTTCCCTGCATTGTTTACCATTCGTAGATCACGCTCGAACGTGTTTTGACGTGATTTAAACGGAATGCTGCGGTACACGGGCAGTCTGTTAACTGGTAGTGTAGAGTAAGCATCGCATTCTGATTTCGCTACGCAAAATGTCAGTTAAGGAACAACGTTCGGATATCAAAGATGACCATCGGAGTGGCCGTCCACCAACTTCAATCAATCCTTCCACAATTAATCTTGTGAGCAAAATCGTGCGAGAAGACAGACGCCAAAGTGTAGAGACAAAAGCTGCTGCGATATCCGCACTTCGACTTTTTGAAGCTACTAGTATAAATTAGTGTATTATGATCAGATGCTTTATATGACGATAAAAATTTACGTTAGATTACATAAGACGTAGGATTCTATAAACCAAAAAGATCCTAGTCTCGATAATTCCAAATTAGAGAGCTTTAGACAAAGAAACCAATGTAGGATTTACATGAATTTTATAAAAGTTAATAATAGAATATAACGATATTAAAGATAATAGTATAAAAACTAGTAAGAATTTAGGGCCTTGTCCTATCTTCTGACCATTTTGGTTGAGAATTTTCAAAGATGATACAACGGAATGTTATTCCCAGCTCTAAAAGGAAAAATTATGAAGTTTATGCTTAATCTACTAAAGTTTCAAGGTCTTGCCACAAAACTAAAAAAAATTTTCAAACTTCTTCGATTCTAGCTTTTAAGTTCATCCCTTGTGAAATGAATGCACAAGGTTACCCTAACCCAATTTGCATATCCACCAAAAATGAACAGGGAAATAAAAGAGATGTTAGGCTATGAAAAATATGTTCTCCGACTGCCTTTCTTCAATTGATGGCATCAGCCGCTCGCCACGAGCTCTTTTCTTCCAATCAAAGCTCCGCACCAATGCAACGGGCTTACAATACTCCGTTCCTCATGCAATATACATTTCGACGAATGAGGAGCGAGTTTGTGCAACTTATAAAAGATTCAGATGACCTAAAATAATGCAAACTTTCTTCGTTTCTCTAGAGATCATAAACATTTCCTTTTCGTCTTTTACTACACAAAAAGTTCAAAAAAAGAAAGGAAAAAGGATCGAAGAACAAGAAAGCACGAATTTTCGTTATCAACGATTTAAAATATAAAGTACTAATAGCCTAATAAACTTTTAAAATATAAGATGTTTTATTTGTGTATTCTCTACAAAATGAAAATGAAGGAATATTATGTTATTTCTTCGCATTAATTAGATGGCCTTCGTGTGAATTGAACAGCATTCGAATGTGTTTATTCGCCAATTCAAACTTACTTTTTTCGCATATTATAATAAATTTGTTCATAAATAGGTCCTTAATGCAGATATCATTCAATTTTAGACCAAGCTCAATTCTCGTTCGAAATTCAAAAATGGCAAGGGTTTGGAGTTAATATATTGTTTATTAGGTTCATTCATGTAAATAATTATAAAATGCAGAAAAAATTCTTTTGTGTTGAACGAGAATAATTTTGAAATTACGACTACGACTGCCTTCGGATATCCAATTCAAAAATATCTGTGTAGTCTCTACGAGACCTTCATCATATGTGAGAATGGTTGTTAGATCGGAAAGTTGGAGTCATACAAGTATATAATCTCATTGAATGCGACGAGGTGTCATCGAACACTATATTCGGTAAGTTAAGTGCGGTTTGAAATATTCCACTGCAGCGCTATGGCAAGATCAGCGGAGGATCATCTTTATACATTTAAAATATTTAAGACGATTACAAAATGTGAAAGAGAGTCGTCAACCGTTTTTTTTGAACGCAAGATAACTTGAAACAGATTAACTTCATCGTCAGATCTACGAAGAAAATGGTCAAAACACTATTAGTAATAGAATAGTGAGGAAATGGGCCAAAGAGTCCAATGAAGGATGTGAAAATGTGCATCACATTGGAAGTAATTGAATATTACTCGCATGAAAATAAATTATTTTCCAAACGAATTATAAATTTCAGGCAACAACCAAAGATTCTGGATTTTAATTTACTGTAAACTGCAAGAGTTTAAAGAGCAACATTCATTCCAAACATATATGTAACTGTATTTTCAATGTTTACTTTAATATGTATACGCAACCTCGCCATCAATACTCTGACACTATTCCATAGACGCATACAAAATGTTACGGAATGTGCTAAGAAAAATCAGTGGTCTGATCAGTGATGACATGATGTGAGTGGTCGACTCATTTTGCAATGTCGTCGTTTTTCTTTAATTTTCCTCAAATTTCAAGGACTATTTAAAAAAATTGTCAGGTCATTTGAACTACCGGCGATTTCTAATATGACGAAGAAGTACATGCATGTATAGTGATAATTCCATTATAATAAACATTTGGTGAGAGCTGTATCGAAAAGCAAAACATATGAATAAAAATAAATTTTATTGAAACTATACCGAATTGATTTTTCTAGTCTAAAGTTTATTAATTTTTGAATACCCTTTGTACTTGTTCTGACATTGGCAAAGTGCGATTAACATTTGTCAGAATTCTTATTGTTCGAAAGTAGTTGTTTTCAGAACTCTATTATTATGCTCTGTCAGTTTTGATGACTTCCGGGCAAAGTGAATCCTTTTGGGTCCTATTTGAGTACTGATGTCAATAGCAATTGATTTAGGAATCCCAAGAGAGACAGAAGCCTTGCTCATGTGGTGCATTTTAATGTCATGATTAATTGGAATTCCGTTAGTTCCTTTGAACATGGTGTCCCTCATTCCCATTTAAACAATTGTCTCCTCCCATCCTAGCATCATTGCGCTTTCTTGGAATTCCGTTAGTTCCTTTAAACATTTTCCATTTGTCTGTAGAAGGATGCCCGAGTATTAATGGCAGAATAGCGTATGTATTAAGGTAGAAATTGAAAATACAGTTATACGCTTCATCTGTAAATATTTGCAATGAATGATGCTCTTTAAAATTTTGCAGTATACAGTAAATTAAAACCCAGAATATTTAGCTGTTGCCTGAAGTTTATAATTCGAAAATAATTCGAATTGAAAATAATTTACTTCATACGAATAGTAAAAAATTATTTACGTATGGATTCTCTTTATGTAGGCGACATTAAAATGATAAAATAAAAATTAGGCTTTTCCATTGTATAAAATCCATCGAACAAAAAAAAAAAATTCTTCGTTTAGTTTCATCAATTCCCAAAAACACATTCTTATTCCCGTGTGTTACTAAACGCTTCCTTGTTTTTATTCACTTTATTTATTTATTGCAAAACAAAAACATCGCCTTTCTCAGTCGAGATACTCCAGCCTCTTTTAATCTTCGATCACGTCGTTAATATTTTTTTTTCGCTAAAAGTTTTTTTTATTCCATTATTTAACTTTTTCTGAGGACGAGTTGGTCTATTTATATTCCTGTTCGAAATACCGCGTTTTCTCGCTCGTTTATTTTATTTTGTAATTCTCTTTTTTCCTTCCTTTTTTCTGATTTTATTATTGCAAATCAAATATTCCATTGCATCAAGGACGACGAAGCTGCTTCAAGATATTTTGACTCAGGAATTTTGACTCTGAGAATTTATGTAACAGTTTATTTCAAATGTCGTAATGTTGAATTTATTGGTCGCGTGCTCGGAATTAGTGTAAACTCTGATATAGCAAAATGAAATTTTATTTATATATGCATGATCCCGTTACGTAAGAAATAAATGAGTTTTCCGTCGTCGCAATTTTATGAAATGAAAAAGAAAATAATAAACATATATGAGTGGTCACGCGAAAAGTTTCTAAACGTAATGCATATTTTCATATATGAAATATCTTTTTCTGCATAAAATTGTTTAATATTGTAAAGAAATCTTCACAATTAAGCTTGATGGCATGTTTGTCCTGAAAAATGCAAATGATATCTGAAGATTAAAAAATATTGCTTTCTTATTTAATTTAAAGAAAAATTAGGATTTTCGACTTCTTTCATGACTCTAATTTATTGGAAATTGTTAAGAAAACTATTAGCAGCCAACCTATCTTTTATTCATTTATTTTGAAGTTTGGTTTTGAAAGCTAAAACAGCTTTTATGTTCTTTTTCGCCTTCAATAAACTAAAATATTATACAGGAATCATTATAAAATTATTTGTTCTTTAAATGAAAAATTAGAAATATTTTTATAAGTGACTGTATTAAAATAGTATAGATTTTATAAACCAGAATTTTAAATATATTCATATTTGATTATTGTAAGTGCCGTTTTGCTTGGCTCCCTTGGAATATATTATTGTAAAAATTTTCAATTTTTATAGGGAAACAAAGTCGCTTCTAAATCGGTTGATTATAATTATTGATTAGTTCCAATTTTATCTTCAATGGTTTACTTTAAAATAGGACAGCTCGGGTAGAATTCTTCACTACTTTCTTCCAGAAACTGATATCGACTTATTATTTGCAGTTTTTGTGGCTTTCATCATCTTCTTACGTTTATGTCTTGGAATTGCGAGCACACAGCTTGTTCTTCAGCTATTAAAAGTCCTTTGGGTTCGTTGCTTTGGAGATGTCGGTCACGTCCTAAGTTCTTAAGTTTCAAGTATAAGATGCTTTTTTCCAAAGGTTGATCGATCAAGCAGATTTTATGTAGTGCACATCCAGTTCATTCTCTTTTTTACTCAACGTGATAACAGGGCATGACTCCAGCGTACAACTTAATTTGCTCTCGCTCTCTGTTCCATTGTCCTATTATTAATATACTAACAATTTGTTTGGTCACAAATAGCTATTATTATGTCAGTTAATATCGTGCTGAAAGCTTGGCATACACTCCATTGGATTTTTATAAATGTCAGATCCATGGAAGAAAAATACCAGGAAGCAAAATTCATACTGATTTAATACATTTAATTTTTGAAGCCAGACGCCATCTGGCCACTGGCATCGGAAGCTGCTCACCGTTGGAAATTAAGCGATATCTTAAAGGAGAATATATTATTCGAATTTATGGATTTGCTTCCTTAGTATGGAGCGCAATATGTTGAATACGGAATTCTGTGGTTAGATTTACTTTTGTTACTTTAAGCTCTTGACATTTTAACGTTTCATGATGATGAAAGCCCACATGGACTAGGAAAAACAAACAAAGTTTTTTGCATGGAAATATCCTTGAATCAGTCAGGCGGAGAATTGTGGTTGACTGGTCTCTATGACGATATGACGAAAAATGACGAAATAATTACAGGCCTGGGCACTCAAAAATCACCTGACCATCGGGGTCCGAGCAACTATCCATCATTGATTTGCTAATCCATAATCCAGCAACATTTACTAAGTGACGTCAATAATATTATATCAGACGCCAACATTTAGAAGACAGCACTGTAAAAACACTCGGAGTTTCGCTTCCTGGAATTTTTACCCCATAGCCAGGCCATTCGGCTTTAGCGCAGTTACCTACACGGCCTGTTTGACCCCAAAGAAACTTTGATAGAGTTAACAAATCTCTGGGCTGGTCATAAGATCTGATTAAGCAAACCAGTTACTGGAAAATGATTTTGACAATCAAACTGTTCAAGAATTTTGTAACGCTTTTTATGGATAGCCGCCACGTGTTAAATTTGAAAGGCCTTGCACGATGAGGCTGATTTCTGCAAACGAGTATCCCAACATGCCAACACTGATTGAAAAATACATACCAGAAAATACTGAAGTAGAACATTTAATCGGGAATTCGTTAGCCTGTCCGATCCCACTAACTAATGGAATTGCCCGATTCAGTGACTCTGATGCTACTTTTGTGAATTTGAGTGGAAGGCCATTTACAAAGTTTGTTAGTGGATAAAATTAAATTTTGGGCTGGTCAAAAGTACGATTTAGGTAATTGCATTGTTTAAGTAAATGAAAAGCAATGTTATTTTCATGGGGAAAAACTTTATTCAACACCATTTTGATGATGAATAAAGGGTAAGAATTCCGCTCAAAAACAAACATGTCGTGAAATTTAAAACTTTTATTGTAATTTGATAGTACCTAATGGAGTATTAGAATTCCCAAAATATGTATTTTTGAAAAAATTTCCATTTGTTAAAAAGTTATAAACAAATACATATTTTTGGTACTTTTTATGTAATAAATCATATCTCAAGCTAAAATTTTTCAAATCTCTTTGAAATTTTAAAGATAACAAGTAAAACGTATATATTTCATAACAAGTAAAACGTATATATTTCATAACAAAACATAAAAGAATGAGAAAAATTTTTTGTGTAAAAAAAACAAATTTTTAATAAAAAAATGAATTTTTTTTAATGTCCTCAATCGAGTTCAACAATTTTGAAAAAACACATTTGATCTGTATTTATTAACGAGTTAGAGCTTGAAAAAGTAACTCTTCATCAATCAATATTGACAGCAATAGGGAGCTCCCCTGTAAAGCAACTGTTGCTTTAAACATTTGCTTTACAGGGAAGCCTCCTGTTGCTGTCAATATTGAGTTGCTTGCTTACCAGCCCAGTGGTAGGATTGAATAGCTTAACGAAAAATGATGGCATTCGCGTAAAAACAGAGATCACCAAACTTTTTTTTTCAAATTCTCATTCTTTTACGTTTTGTTCTGAAATATATAAGTTTTACTTGTGATCTTTAAAATTTCAAAGAAATTTGAAAAAATTAGCTTGAGATATGAATTTTTAAACAAAAAGGACCAAAAAATATATTTGTTTATAACTTTTTAACAAATGGAAATTTTTCAAAAATATTTTAGGAATTTTAATACTTCCATTAGGTACTATCAAATTATAATAAAACATTTAAATTTCACGATATGTTTGTTTTTGAGGGGGCCCACTTCAGGAATTCTTAGCCTAAAGTAAGAAACCCGATAGGCTTTAGAATTAGGAGGGTGGATCAAAAAGTAACGCACAACAATTTTTTTATGGAATACTATTTTGGTCCGAATGTTTAAAGTTTCCAAATTAATAGTTTAAATCTTTCGCTACAGACAGCAATGGCTAAGGCTCTACAATGGCTTGAACAGGTGTCGCCCTAGCGAAGGGGAACGATAACTACTGATTAAAGATGGCATGTATGCTAGCTTCGTCAACTTGTGAAGAACAACCGGGTATAGTACGTTTTTTGTGGTTCAAACGAAAAAATTCGAGTGAACCCCACAGGGAAATTTCAGGTGTTGCAGATTCTTCGAAGAGGGCTGAGAAAATCTATCCGACGAAAAGTTGAGGAATTTGGCTCAAACATCTTCACCCTACAGCCCAGACCTCGCACAATCTGATTATTACCTCTTCGGACCAATGAAGAAATTCAAAGGAGGCCAACGCTTTGATTCGGATGAATAGGTTAAGTCAGTCGTGATCAGGTGGCTCTACGACCATAAAAAGAGGTTTAATGAAAGGTGTATTGAATCTGGTGCCACGAAAAATCTGGGAAAAATGTGTTGACTTGGTCTGCAGCTTTCTTGTGCATTTTTTTCATTTTTGCTTATTATTAAAAGTGTTACCATAAAAAATTTTTGTGCGTTACTTTTCGATCCACGCTCGTATGTAGCTTATTAAAGAAAGATTGTTGTTAAACAGGATCTGAGAATTTTGTTAATT
Organism: Rhysida immarginata; assembly: GCA_023313115.1. NCBI lineage: Eukaryota > Metazoa > Arthropoda > Chilopoda > Scolopendromorpha > Scolopendridae > Rhysida > Rhysida immarginata. The sequence goes on from JAHWFO010006931.1 coordinate 7,518,797, forward strand.
TTTCGTCTAGAGAACAGCCATTGAGAGCTGAAAGGTATGAAAAAGGTATACCTTTTATTTTCAATACATCAAAATCAATATGGTATAAATTTGTAGTTCGAAAAAGCGTGAGAAATTTTTTTCCCAATTTAATATCATCGGCAAATAAAATAAATTGTTTCATCTCACTGCTTCGTGAATGTCGTTTATAAACAGCAGAAATAATAAAGGGCGTAGAATTTTGCCTTGAGATAGTTCTGAGGATGGGATGAAGCTCTTAGAGGTAGCACCTCAGATAACTATATAATTTTTTCGATCACTTACTATACCCATTTAACATGTAAGTGTTGTAGCCCCATATTTTGTAAGTTTTTTAATAGGAAAAAATGATCCACGTTGTCGAAAGCTTTTTTCGAAGTCGGTGTATGCTATATACGCTTTTAAGCAATGCCGTGGCCAATGTGGTGTATATAAAAAATGACTGAGTTCACCTGCCCTTAATAAAGTCATTCTGACAGTGAGCTTTACATGGGAATTATGACAAAATGGGAAGAAGGATTCTGCGAGAAAAAAAATGTAGTCGCAGATAGGAGGAAACGTGGTGCTGTTGTAGTCTACCTAGCCGAAAAATTGCATAAAACGCAGGTAACAAATCAATAATGCAAATTTAAGACTACGTGGGTGACAAAATCGCGATAATTCGGGTTATAAAGACATGGGGAAAGCTCCGAAAAACCTTCCGAACACTAGCTTAGCTCAACATGCGTCTTAAGATATCTCAGCGCGCATTATTTGTGAAGTTGTTTTATCCTCATGTATCCAATGCAGCAGCCGCACTTCGTGAATCTAGAACCATTCGCAGGCAGGTAAATGGTTCTATGGAAATCTGGAAAATGAGTGCAGAAACGTTCTAGTATAACTTTAAAATCTAGGTGACTCTTACTAACACATCAAATGATTTGTAACTCGTACCATCATTCTTTTCATGAAAACTGCAAATATCCTGCATAAAGGCCCTCGAAATCCATTGAAATTCATGAGTCAGTAGTTCAACTTGACGTTTCAAAGTGTGACCAACGAGAATGGCGGTCACATTGATGATATTAAAGGGGAAAGGGGATGTATTGAATAAAACGTGATGTTTCACTTCAATTAGGTCTTTGCTATTCATTTGTCTGTTCTTTGCAACTCTTTTTTAACATTGCACAGCGTAACTTTTTTTCCTATTGAAGGCATTTGATACTACAATTCTTTTCGCGGAATCCTTCTTCCCATATCGTCATTAATTTCCCTACCACATTTGGTGCCATTCCGGTTGTGAGATCGAGCAACAGATGACTCTGATTACAATCAGTTTAATTACAAACACCTGTATATTAACATTTTTTTTAGATTAACATATTTTGAATAGAAATAATGTATGAAAACTGGAATTAATTCTCCAAACGTCAGGCAATGATATTATTTTGAAAAAAATGGAAGGAAAAATATTACGACCTGGATTTAAACCAGGAAACAAGAGTTTCACGTTCATCGCCTCTACCAATTGGGCCATCGCAGCATTCTATCACGAAGTGTCTTATAGACTACCAAGTAGTCAAGATGGAAAGCCCAATGATAGGTAACCGGCTCACAGATGCTTGAAGTAATGCACATTATTTGGAATAATCTTTACAGTGTAACTTATATAAAAAATATGAAAAAATACCGGTTGTCCAACTTCTTTTCCCATATGAGGGGAAGTGTTAACAACAGAAAAATTCTTAAAGAAAGCTTAGTGTGTTCCTGACGAGTACAATAAAAGTAAAAGTCACAAGGAAATTGCCTTGTTTTTTGAAGTTACTAAATTAAATAGCAATTATGTTCAATGTTAGCTTTATTTAATCCTTCTTTATCAACTTTCCTAGAATTAAAACTTTGCAGCCCTAGAGAGATTATATATTCAAAGATTGTTGTCAGAAAGCTTAAAGTGGAAATAAAACAATAATTTATGTCTCCTTTGTTTTTGAACACGGGAAAAACTTTAGCATTTTTCCATAAGCGAATAAAAGTGCCCGTTTTAATAAAGAAGTTGAAAATGTGTTTTAGAGGGCAAATGAGAAAAGCGCTGCATTTTATTACAAATGGCATCTCTAATCCCAATGTATTTTGTTGTTACATACAGGTTTGACCCGTGTGCTATTACAAAGTCATTTTTGTGTTTTTCGTCAGCTTAGGAATTTCCATTCTTTAAAAACGCTACGTCAGTGTCTTACACGATATCTAGATCGTTATTCATTTATGACGTAAACAAATTGAAGCTTAGAATTTTACTGCAAGTTTTTGTTTTATTACTTAACCTATCTCGTCCAGCGAGTCAGTGATTTTAGTTATGAAGCAAAATTTATTAAACATCAATTCACTTAATTGTATTACGAATTTTTGTCCGTGATTATCCTTTTCTTCCGCAGCCATGCAAAAATACGTGCCAGTAAAATTTTTTTTAATTTTCCTGATATCTCGTACATAAGCACGACCGAGGATTTTATCAACATATAAAAGGCTTTTTTCCTTACGTTAAATACACTTATGAAATAAGGGGAAACCTTAAAATCCGTAGATATCGTATAAATCAAGATGTTCCGCCAATATGCCGGGTGACTGAAATCATTGTTAGAGTCAAGATATTTCAGATTTCATTAATACACTTAAGGAAATTTTAAATTGTGAAATTGCCAACATTGGTCCACAACCCACTTTAATGGTTGCAACATAAATTAAGGTGGTGACCTCCTCAAACGTAGGTTTGTCACGAGACTCGCGATAAATGCTTTCACAGCTGGGCTTTTTTTTCAGGAAGTGAGGCTAATATTTTCTCGTGAAAAGAGGAGCCAAGAGCTTAAAAGAATTAGCGGCGCCTCGCAAGAAGACGAAGTTTCTTGTTCTCCAATATATCTGATCTCTACCGACCCGAATCAACCTGACCGGCTCGTCAGTTCTCGCCGAAGGAATGAAAAGAAGCCAACCGCCTAAAGATATCGATTGTTTTAGCCTTCCCAATAGCGTGGAATAGATGTTTTCAATAGCGTGGGAGCCTGGGGTTTCAATAGTAGTGAAAGCATTCCAATTTCATTCGCAAACATTAACCAACCTCTGTAGTAAGAAGATTATGTGAAAATTAATCTAATTTCTGAGGACGGTGTGGGTGAAGAAAATAAACTGAATTTCAAAAGTTTACCAATTTGATAATTCTATATGGACTTGTGCTGATTCAAGTACATCTTTTATTTCTGAAAAAAGAATTAGCTAATTTTTTTTATCGTAATTTTTTTAAACTTCAGATTCAAACGTGTCTGATTTAAGAGGAGCTTTAGTGGACCTCGAACAGCCTCCGAATTATCGAAATCATCGGGAAAATCCATGTGATTGCTAGAGCACTTCTGATGTGATTGAAGAATCATGAGTAAATCCATATACTGTTCCTTTTGTTTGTCATTTATCTATTGTTAAGCTGGCTTGGAGGTCGCGCCTGTTTCGATCGCTTCGTCGAAGGCACGCTTCATTTTAATAATAGACCGAATAATTTATTTAGGTTGGGCGATAAACGACATCAACTCCAGAAAAGCTCTGGTTGCTTGGTTTATAACATCACTGTTAGGAGTCATGCAGTCATTAATTTAAAAATTTAAAAAACGCGCAGTTCGTGAAAAATGTGATATATTTGACCCTACTTCTTAGAGGCTACAAATAATCTTAATTTCTACTATATCTTCGGGTATCATATTTATTATTTCTCTGTGAGTTCATCAAACTTTCTGATGGTTGGATAGGAGAAATTCTCAATCTGTGAGCCGGGTGCCCGCCTCCCATTGGGCTTTTAACCTTGAAAACCTCGTTGTCTTTAAGACACCTTGTGACAGCATGGCTGTCCGGGTATCTGTAGAGGCGTCGGGCATATGATACCCGAGGTTCCTGGTTCGAATCCAGGTCGCAGAATTTTTCCTTCCATTTTTCATTGAAAAATCATTACCCGATGTGGAGGTTCATCTCCAGTATATATTTATTATTTAATAATTAAGGAGTTCTGAGGAATAAGAGCCTATAGGCTAAAAGTTGATTGTGAGAAAATGGAAGAGCAAAATTATCTAATGGTGAATCTTGATTGCTGTTAGGAGCTTTAAGTAAAAGTTACTTATAAGAATACACGCTTGGCCTGTAAGTTTATCCGTCCGGCCGTCCGCCGTTTGCACGATAACTTGAAAACGGATTAGCTTTTTATAAATTCTGTTTACACAAATATGACTCTCAGGATCTTAGCTTGGTTATATCAATTTTTCAGGCTTTTTCGTGGAACCCTTCAAGTCGATTGCACGTGACCGTTCCCGTGTTTTGCCATCTCTCGATAAATAGACCAAAGACTCAACCAAGATGACTATGTTCTTCCATCTGTTGTCTGCCATATAGCGTTCATACAGTTTTCTGCTATTGCTTTGCTTCTCTGCAATGTGTTTTGGCAACAAAGTGTGAACTCGGGCCTTATGACGGCGTTCTAATATCAGATCTTGACGAATAATACGGTTTACCGATGCAACAGAGGTTCCAATCTTGGTTGCAATGGGCCGTCGTGTTAGCGGATTTTCCTCAAGGATTAGCGTCTTCACTGTTCGAATGTTAACCATTGTACGCGAATAACGGGGGTCCACTTTTCTTTCAGCAGGGGTGCACTGTTTATTATTTGGATCCATTTGTCTTCTGCGTTTGATAACTTTTGGTATACCATTCTTGGAAACAGTGAAAATTTTTCCCTTACACTCTTATATTATTCTGGAATAAGAGTAACCAGATTGATGCAACTTTTGAGAGCATATTGGCAGCATACTTGAAAATGAAGAACGAAATGATTGATTGCTACCGCACGTGTAAAATTTCAAACCCATTTCAAAATTTTTAACAATCGTCGCCATAAACATGAAGCAACCCTCCATATTTCTCATCAATTAAGTGCTATTATTTATTTAATCTTTAACGATCTTCTCTCTTTTTCTTTTAGTTTATTCGTTGCATAAATGTGACAAGGGGTGCAAAAAAAGTAGAGTCTAAGTTTATTTCTCTTCTTTCAATATCTCATTGGCTAGCGGTTTACCCAGTATTCTTAGATTTTGATTCTTACGAAATATAAATTAGATTTAATCTTCAAGAATCCTAAAGATCGACGTTTGAGAGATATTGGGACTTTTATTGTTAGAAGAGGAGGAAAAACTATGCGCACTTTCGATATAGAAGAAGAGATCCTACTCGTAACCCGTATTTTACTCAAAACTGCTTCGAATTTGGACACATGGACGAATTTAGACATTCCTATCTTATTTATGTATAGAATCTATATACGAAGTTTGTCCAATGAATTTTTAAAAACTCTGTATAAATTTTTTTGTTCACTTGTCAAAGAGCTCTGGTGGTCAGTCAAATGATGTGTTTAACCAAACCGAGAACTGTAGATAATCGTAATAATAAAGAAAAAAGGAATAATAACGTATCAGATATTGTAGAATGAAGAAATCGGCTTTTATTAAACGTATTAGAAGCGAGCCATATCCTTGGATTCTCGGGAGATTTCAGGTCAAGTAGGCCGGTTCAAAATTGTCGTTCTTTGATTCCTTGGCTTATACAAAATAGTCAGCGAACTCCCTCTTAAATTTAGATCAACAATAATTTGATACTTCTCGGTTCGCTTAAGCCAATTGTTTAGAAAGTCTCCCTTCTGATTAATCCTCTATCGTTAATGCCCTCTTCTTTGGTTGATTCTGAAATTCTCCTTATTTCTTGGAACGTCTGGATTTTTCCCCACTTTTCTGGATATTTCCTTGTTGAATGACGAGTGCTTTGCGTCCAAAATGCGTATCTAAAATTTTCTTTGATTGTTTGTGTGGAAAGAAGGTTATTTCTTCCTTTTGTGATACGTTGGACTCTCGACTCGTTTTTTGTTTTTTTTTAAATTTGTTGGTTTATAAGACCGTTTTCTGAGTGGTAGCCAAATGTCTTAATGTTAACTCTTCAGAATGAATTGAGATGTAATATAATTTTCTCTTGGTAATTCGTTTTGTAAATTCCAATCTTCCAAGATCAGCCTCTACGTTTGCATATGCATTATTATTATTATTATTATTATTATTATTATTATTATTATTATTATT